>NDXB01001484.1:16101-90832 GCA_002631895.1 Agapornis roseicollis
TGGGGGGGGGGGGGGGGGGTCAGGTGCTCCAATAATGCAGGTTTTCAGTAGGGCTGCTGAGTGTGCAGTCATTAGAGCTATGACATTTCATACCAGCTGAGAAGGTCGGCAGGGCCGTGACCTTTGGTGACACATGTTGATCTGTTTTTTAGTCTTCCTTCATGGACATGCCCTGAATTTTGTCTCTTTTTCTGATGTGATTTGCTTTTCGTTATAATTTATTGCTTTAGTGAATCAGAATACTCAAAAAGTTGTATGGAAGATTCGGAGGAATTGAGATTGTGGCTTTTTGTTCCTTTGATTGCAATAGAGCTCTTGTCTCTTAGCTAAACCTAACTTTAGGGGTATTTGCAGCCTTCAGAGTAGCTGGTTAAGCATGTACTGTTAGTACTAGCAGTATTTATCTGATAGGATAATTAACTGCATGGATATGTGCAGGTTATGGGCAAGATGTCATGCGTCAAGGTTCTTCGCTTTTGGTTATCTGCAGCCAACCAGTCTCTTTGGTGGCACGCTTCTTTCAGGTGCTTTTATAAAATGCTGAGTGCATTGAGCTCTGAATCTCTTCTGTGGCCATTAGATATTACTGCAGTCATTTACTCAATATTTACTCTGAGAATGGTATCTTGAGCCAGTGTAAATTATGACATCAATGTTGATATCGTGGCTGCTCACTAGTGTCTGGATTCTGAGTGTTATTGGTTGTGGTGCTTTCTTCCCTAAGCTAAAATCAGAGGCTGTTGAGCACTGTGAGAAGAAACAGGACCTGTAGGAGTTAGTTTGAGGGCTGTCAACTATCAAATTATATCTCGCATCAAGTGTTTACATCAATGTTTTTTATCCTAGGGAGTGTAAAGTCTTTCTGCTTTTAAATATTTGGAAATAAGCCTACCCCAGTGTGTACAAAGGAGCCATTCTCTTTCTGTGTACCCAGGCTATGAAGGCCTTTGATGATAGCCAACATTTCAAAAGGGCTCTGACCGCACACATAGGTTGAAGGGTTACTTTGTGAACTGAATAATTAGTTTAGACATATATTTGATAAATAGCAAGCTCTCCCTTGACCTTCCCTTGCCCAAGCTGTGTGTTATCGTTCTGCTGGGTAGTTAATTTAGTCTCTTCCCCCTGTGCAATGCCTCGATGCTGTCCTTGGAGCACCCATTTGGAGCCCTCGCTTGGCGCGCAGTAGCAATGTGTTTCAGTTCTTTCAATTTAGGTCAGATTTCAAAGGACTAATTTAAGCTTTCCACGAGGGACAGCCTAATTCTGTGTCCTGTGAAAAACAGCAGGTCAAAGCAGCCTTAAATGTGCATTTGAGAGGTTCCTAGCAGCAGCAAGTGAAGGAGAGAGACCTTTAATGGGTGGTGTGTGCTTATGGTGGGCTATGAAGTGAGTAACCAGTTGTCATTTGGTGTTTAACTTGGTCACAGCTGTTTGCTGGCACTAAACAACACAAAAGCATAAGCACACTCAGTGCAGTACCTGAAGTACTACCTTCATTTTGGTAAATATATTGCATGGTGTGAGATCTATAATGTTAATTTTGGTGCCAGTGTTGCATATAGGAGCATTATAGCCTTAATTTTGATAGCAATGTTGCATAATATGAGCACTATGCCTTTGTTTTTTGTAAAACTGCTGCATAATATGGGCAATTTACCTTTACTTTTGTAAAACTGAAGGCAGTGCTTAAAGGTAGTGTCACCTGTGGTCATGGTGCTTAGCTCAGTCCACTTGGACATCTTTTGTTAGCCACTGCAACATGCCTGGATCAGGATGTGGGGTCTTGTGAGGATCTTCTCGGGCTCCCAGGCAGTGGGCAGGGCAGGGATACAGAAGATACGAGTGGTGGGATGTCCCCTGTCCTATGCAGAGTAGCGTGTTCCCCATTCCGGGTTGCCTTCATGGGTCCTCTCCATGCCGATGCCACCCTGCTGTGAGGGACCCCACATGGTGGTCATCTTCTTCGGGTGGTGGTAAAGCATCAGGATGCTCTTCCAATTTAGACAGAAAAATAAAGCAAAAGGTTCACCAAGGGTTCCCTTATTATTGGTGCTTTGGGGTCTTTTTTACAAGAACAGGGGCTTTGATACCTGCAAGTTCTGAGTAACAGTTCAAACTGATTAGTTAAATCAGAGTTTAGGTTTTGGGTTTATTTAAGGCAATTATCACAACCTATTATGGAAGAATGTGACATCCCCCCAGCTTTGGGTGAGGGTTGGATGCCCTTTCAGGGATCTGGTTCAGTAAGTTATTTGGCCTGGTACAGGAATTGCTAGCTGAGATTCTGGGGAGCTGTACAAACAGCCAGATTAAATCAGTCTTAATGTGCCCATTCTGCATTGAAAATCCACAGCCCTTTAGCAGGGGCATGGTCTTGAGCTGCAGAATAATTGGGCAGGGGTAGGCTTGTTATTTACAGGCTGCGTTGGTGAGACAGTGGGAGCTGGTAATATGTCAGCATGGCAAGGATTTTGCAAAGTAGCACAAATAATTGCACATTTGAGACTTATCTGCCATTTTTGCTTTCTTTTTAAACCACTTGCATAGATAAAACCCCAACCCAGTGACCAGCTCCAATGCGTGTGTAGTTTTCTAACTCTAAAATAGCTCTCCTTGGCAGAGAACTTGCATCAAACTTCAGCCCATAGTAACATATTTTACAGGCAAGCTACAAGTTTTCAAGTTACCTTTGAAAGCAGAATTTCCAGTGAAAATGCTGACATTTCCAGTTCTTCAAGGCTGTGTGTTTGAGAGAGGAGGGACTGTTGTGGTGTTTTAATAATAACCATAGCTCCTAATGAGCATATTTCTATATCCAACTTCCCAACTTCAGTCGAAATGATCACTTGGCTTTAAATACATGCAGTCAAAGCTTAGTGTTTTCTTAGAGTGCATATTTACTTCGGGAACAGATGGGGATGTGAGAAAAAGATTTAACTTTCCCTTCTTCTATCATTAATAGGGAGAAATTCCTCATTGGAAGTGTTGTATTTTTAAAGTGTTGCATATTTGGTGAGTCCTCAAGGTTGAAACTTCAGTGAAAGCAGAGATTTTCTTCGAAGCAGAACTCCTTAGTGGTATAAATCCATGTTTTTAAAACAACCGTCACCTCCTTAGGCAAGTTACATCTTGTCTATTTGTAATAGTGCGTCTGGTTTCACTAGAAGAGAAAATGTATTACAGTGTGGTTTAAGAAGCGCAAAATTCATGCTGCAAAAGACGTCAGGAACCCAAAGCATGTCTGAAATGATGCAGAGTCTGGAGTTTCACACCAGTGTGGCTGAGGGTTTGGTTCTTTGGTCGAGGATTCTCCATCCTTCAATGGGTTTGGTGGGAGCATCTTCTGCAGTGTCAGTCAGGATGCCCTGATTTGTGTTTGTGGTGGCTATGGGAAACTGGGCAATGCTTCAGCGTGAAGCCTGCCAGGGTAAAACTATCCATACAGCAAATTGGGAGCCAGTCTGAGATTTAGACCTTTGAATTTCAGCTCAGCACATTGTGCTATGTTTCTGTAATATGGTTATTTAAGGAGGGTCTTGCAGTACCCCCCTTGGGTTATTTAAGGGGGGGGGGGTCTAAGGTGCTGTCTTGCAGTACCAGGCACTAAACTGTCTCTTAAGCTGGTTGAAAGAGAAGCAACTTTGAATACAGGCAAATCTTAAATAAAGACCAGATTTGCAGGAGTGCAGCAGCCAACAGCTCCTGTTCTAATTACGAAACGTGCGCTGGGAGCGCCGAGCTGTTCTGGAAGGTTGGTCTTTTGGGTTTCAATCGGAGCAGAGAGCGTCAGTGAAACTGCATCTGCATTTACTCCTTGGCGATTGTGCCTTTCAATGAGGACGGTTGCAAAATGAGATACTCCAGTTTATAATTTGTATCCCAATTATGTACATCTCCAGGTTATCCATTTCCACCTTAATTATCATTCCTGGCCTTTCTGTTAGTGTTTTTTCTTTTCCTTTACTTTTAAAACAACAACCCGTTTTTTGGGATTGGTTTTTCTGGACCTACTTCTGAGTATCAGAGTAGTCAGCACCTGGTATAGAGATGTCTCACGGGCTTCACTTTCTGCTGGGTCAGGTCTTTCTGCTGCTTGTCACCACATAGATGTCATTATCCGTATCAAGGAGAGGGGCAGAAAGGCAAACGAAGCACTAGCTGAATCCTACCGTGCCTCTTCCTTCTCTTGCCATGCTATTACTATTTTAATTGTATTTCCAAAAGGACTGTAAGTGAAAGCATTTGGTGAACCTCAGCGACACGGAGCAGTTGAGATCTGACCTACTTTCCTTCCCTTCCTCACATGCTGTTGCAAGTTGTGTGTAATTATTGCTTTTCCTCCCCCGCAAAAGAACTGGCTCATGGGGCTGGGACACAAACTGATGTGGAGCAGCCCCGCAAAGAGCTTTACGTTAACAAAGCCATGAGAACTGAGAGGAGGGGAGAATTCTCTTGTACCAAGCTTGCATTTGTGAGGGTTTATTGGAAAGGGCAATGTGTTGAGGGGGTGGGGGGGGCTGGAAGGGGGGCAAAGGAGGGTGAGAAACTGGTTGGGGCAGAGAAAACGCATGTTTTGGCTGTGTGTGTATATATATATGTATCTATATATATATTTCCTTCTAGTTTTTCATGAGCTTCTATTTTAAAAGGAGTTTTGGGACGTGGTAGTTATCACCTCAGTCTTTCTCCCAGGGGGTTTGTGGCTGTTTGAGCAGGGTTTGGAGTTGGCTAAGGTGGCCAGGCATGCCTTAGCAGTCGGCACTGAGCAAGACAAGTCTGTCGGAGGTTAAAATGTGGTCGGATGGAACAGAATATGGTCCGAGCACCATGCTCGGCTGAGTTTTTAAGCTTTATAAGAAGTCGTGGTATAGAAAAAACTACGTAAGATTCATGATGCTCTTAAGGATGGGCTGTGTGGTAGGTTTGCTGCTGGCAGGACCTGCTTGCAGGAGAAGGTGCTGCTGTGAGACTGGCTTTGCAAGTTCATAAAGCGCCCTGCTCAGTGTCTCTGTGTTGCAATGTTTAATTTGTTTCAGGGAAAGTAATATGGTTTATAATGCTGAATGTCACCCAGCAGTTCTTAAAAGTCATTTCAAAACCCCAGCTGGAATTCTGAGCAGTTCTTTAGCTTTGTTCTATTAAGTGTATTAAAGAAAAAATAATCCAGTTCAGATATTAGAGCACTGAAGTACCCAGATTTATCTGATACTGTTTGCTCACCAGGGTATTTCAGGCACGCAGATTAACATAGAGGCTCCTTAAGAAACCTGCACCACTACTCAGTAATAGCCCTTCTCCTAACAACTCAGAAGCATTTGAACCATCTTCCATTAGTATGGCAAAGTGCCCAGGAGCCACTGCTACAGCAGGGAGTGATGGAGGTGTCTGCAAGTTAAAAATAACCCTTGTCATGTAAATGGTTGTGTGCCACCTGGAAGTGCAGATAGCCAGCCTGGCTTTTAACTTCAGGGCTTGTCCTGCTGCTCTTGCCTTGTCCCAGGGTACCACTGGTGATTATTCTCTGTGTTGAGCTGGAATTGAGTTAGCTCCGATACCTTTTGACTAAATGTTGTGAAAGGGGAGCCTGGCATGCCTCAAAACCTTGAAGTACTTGGAGAGTATCCTATGGTTTATGCGTGTTGTGGCGAGCACTTTCAGAAGTGATGAGAGGCTGTTTTGGGGTATTGTTTCCAGTGACTTTTTTTCCAATCCCACTTTAGAAAGAGGGGGAAGATGAATTTCAGGGGAACAGGCAAGATGAGACTTCCAGACGAGCTGCTAAAATTAAGAGGATTTGTATAGTCAAGTAAAAATGGGACTGCGTACAAAAGAAACAACTGCTGACTTGCTTATAGGGAATCTGAATAAATGTTCCCTGCATCCAGAACTAACACTTGAACATGAAATTGTGCAATTTTTAACCTCACGGTTGTGATTTATTTCTTTTGCATGGTGAATAGCAATAGTCCCGAGCATGGCCTTCGGCAAACCTGGAAGAAGTAGGTTGTGTTTTTATGTTTGGATTTGTGTTCTGTTCTCTTCTGTTTTTATGTTGCTCTTGAAATGCAAATAAAGAAGCTGGAAAAAAGCTACAGATTGGAAGAGATGCAAGAAAATACTAAACCCAAGAAAAAGCCTTTGCGACTAAACGTGCTCATACCTTTCCCCAAGGCTGTGTATCTTACAGAGCCTTTTCCAAGCAGATCTTAATGCTGAGTTGGACAATGGGAGTTGCTTAGATTGCTCTGTCACTTAGTTATGTGCAGAATAGAGACAGGAAGATTTGATGTGCTGCTGAAAGTAGAAATAATTAGAAAATGATCCTCGTCTTGGATCCTGCTTTTTAGAGAGAGAAGGTTAATTTTTTTCCAGCCTTTCATTGGAGGTTCTGGCAAAGGTGATACATTTCCCCTTTGCATTGTATAATAGATTACATGAGAAGCCTCTTCTGTAATGAGTTTGAAGAGTAGTTAATTATTTTTGAGATTGCATTACATGTGTGTGAGGTTTATATTGTACTCCCCAGTACACTTAGCACAGAGACTACCGCTCTGTTAATTTAGGCAGCTAGGGGAGCTTATGGCTTGAACAAAAGTGGTCAAGATACGGTGCTTGGAACTAAAGATTCAAATCCTGATGGTGGCCAGTAGCTTCTCATGATACCAATGACATAAAAAGCAGCACAATAGTTTAAGGGGGTTTATTGTGACTGCTCAAGGTTGTGGGTGTTTTCCCCTCTTTAGTTACCAAGTCTTTGAGCAGAAGGCACACTGATGCTCTCCTCTTTCTTGTTCTATCCCAAGTCTGGAGATAAATCCTGTGGTGACTGTTGTATAAAGAAGTCTTCATCCTGTAAGGAGCAGGCTGTGAAGAATGGGGACAAGCAGGAAGAAATTGCAGGGCAGTTCCCAGCAGCAGGAGGTGGCCTTGCTGGTCTCTGCTGTTTACTTTGAACTTGGCATGCTCTGAGTCTTCCCTGGCTTGGCTTCCAAAAGCATAAAGCACACAGCCAAGCCCAGGAGCATGTGATACTTGGCATTTTTGACACATATTGCATGGTTGTGCAGCCATAACTCAACGATCACAACTCTAAAGACAGGTAGGAGCAAGCAGGCTGCAAGATGTAGGAACTTTTAATCTCTGTATGAAGCCTGGACAAGTACAATTTCTCCTTCTTTTGAGAAGGAGTCTGTCTTTAACTACAGGGCAAGAGGCATCAACCCAGATGCTTTTGCCATTAAAGCCATGCTGCAAACATAGGGTGGGTACCCAACCCACCACGTATCAGCCAACACAACAACGCAGCAGGGGACCTCATGAGGTTTGTTCCCACCGCTCTCTTCAGCTGGTTTCTTCCTTGTGTCTGTAGCCAGGACTAAATGCTGCCTGGGGGTAGTTACCTCAAGGAGTTGGTTGCAGTTCTGTAATTGCTCATCTGCCAAAGAGCATTACACAAGCCAGATAGATGTAATCACATGGAGATGACTTTTAGGTGCATATGCAGAGCTTTTATTTCCTTGGCCAGGGGGTCCTGCAAGTGGTGAAACTCTTTGCCTGCTCACCAGAATTATTTATTTTTCTAAGTCTTTAAAGCTTAGGAAAACAAGTTAGTGCAGTGTAACATTTTCCCTTACCCATGATGACATTGGCAAGTGTTTCAACTGGAGGAGATTCACTTCTTTTTAATGATCTTAGTATATGTAGCACTCAGTAGGAGTTGACATGATGTTGGAGGTCCACGCTTTAGCAGGTTGGTGCGGCTGGAAGCTCTACACTTGTTCTGGAGTCTTGGGAATGCATGTGGCAACACTTCGTTTTGCAAATGTTTGCTTCCAGAGAAGGATTCTTCCTGTTGCTCTGGTTTCATCTCTTGTGCCCATCAGATGACTGGGTCTCTATAGACTAAGGATAACAGGGTTAAAAAAGATGCCAGGAAAAAAAATAATCTCAATTTATTTCATACAGTTTAGTGCTTAATGGTTTATGGAGTCACTGCTTTCAAACAGAGCAGCTTGGGAGCGTGTTTTAAGCCTTGTGAAGACTTAGAACTTGCCACATAGTGTTTGTAACTATCATGGATACCCCTTTGATGCTTTGTATTTGACGAAGTTTTGCTATAAGGCTTAAATCTTTTTCATCACATCATTATATGATAGAGGAGGGAGAATGATTCCTGCTCTTTTGGAGTGGTGTTCAGTGATGAGGGATTTTTATGTGTTTTTATATATATATATTTTAACTTTGGTGTGTTACAGTTCTAGAAGGAACTGTAGTGATTTGGAAAGGAAAGGTTTTGATCAGAACAGAGGCTTCCTGATTATGCCTGGCGGAGGCAGAGCTGGGCATAGCTGGCAGCTAGCTGACGGAAGCACAGTACAAATAAGCCAGCAGGAATCCAGTGACTTTGGAGAAGCAGATGGATGAATTGCCAATATTGTTTTGTCTCCTTTCGTATAAGGAGACGTGCTTAGTCTTTGTGGCTTTGGTTTGCTGTTGGCTCATGGGTGATGGTCACTGTGGCCAAGAATGACTCTTTGCATTTTTAAACCATTGGCTGCTTCTTTTGAGTTTATCATCCATCATCAGAAGGAGACATGGAGCTACTCTTAGTGTTAGTCTGCCAACTTAAATTGAGGAAGAAGCCCACCAGTTTGTACCTGGGAGGTAGGAGGGAAGGTTGCAAGCCTGGCTGATGATACCTGGGCTTCCCAATCCTGCAGAGGCTACCTCGAGGGGAGAGCATAAAGGCTTGTGTTTGACTCCCAAAGTCATGTTGCCCATAGCTATTCTGCTTCAGGCACGGTTGGGCATCCCCATTTCATGTTGCTCATCCAGTGTGGTCTTGCTCAATTTTCCTCAATGGTAGGAAAAACAGGAGACAAGGGTAGGAGAAGCAGGAGGAGTGGTAGTGGTTGGCAGCCAGGCATTCCCTGTGGGGACATTCAGTTTTGCAATGGACCTCTTGGATTCCTGACAGGTCAGGCCTGTTGACCCTTCTGGGCACGCTATAGTGAGTGTTTAGTTATTTACTAAAGCCTTTTGAAGAGAAAGTGGCTTGATGGGGTCTGAGGCTTTTGTGTTACGGAGAGTTGTGTGAGAATCTTTGCTGGGGTTAGCTATTAGCTGATTGTTTAATTATTTGGCTCTGTAACTAAGTAACTAAATGCCTTGAGCCTTGAGATAAGCAGCTCTTTGTTAACTTTTTAATAAATGGAGACAAATAGTAATAACTTAAAACCTAAGGAAGTATAACTCGCTCGTTTCAGTGACTGAATCTTGAACAGAAACACGATTTGGAATATAATTGCGTATCTCATAACAATCTGAAGTAGAGCATTCAGAATGTCCCCAGTCCTCTATTGTGATCATGGCTTTTATACAAAGAGTATTTACTCCATTTGATGGCTGGATGGCATAAACCATGCTGTGAGACTGTATGAGCAGGCAAAGAAAACCTTTCCATCTTGTTTATTTAAGAGCAGCTTGGTTTTCCATGGTGGTATTGTTCAACAACTCCACCTATAAAGTTTAAACACATTCTGTGCACCACTATTATAAATAAGGGTGTAGCTGGGAGAGGGCAATAGCAGAACCAACATGGTCTCCCTTGGCCCCCAGTGTTTTAAGAACTTCATCAGAAATTTTGCACATGCCTTTGTGGCTTGTTTGCTTTTTGGGGGGTGATAGGCAGGTGCTATGCGCATCGGGTAATGCACGTTTACAGTAGGAACTATGCCACAATTATAGGATTTGCAAGAGAACTTTCTTAGGAAGGAATTCCTTCTTCAGCCTGGAGAAGAGAAGGCTCCTTAAGGGGAGATCTTAGAGCAGTTCCAGTGCCTAAAGGGGCTGCAGGAAACCTGGAGAGGGGCTTTGGACAAGGGCCTGTAGGGACAGGCCAAGAGGAATGGCTTGAACCTGCCCGAACAGGGGAGACTGAGCTGAGCTCTGAGGCAGAAGCTGTTCCCTGTGAGGGTGCTGAGGCGCTGGCCCAGGGTGCTCAGAGAAGCTGTGGCTGCCCCATCCGTGGCAGTGTTGAAGGCCAGGTTGGCCACAGGGGCTTGGAGCAAGCTGGTGCAGTGGAAGGGGTCCCTGCCCGTGGCAGGGGTTGGAGCTGGATGAGCTTTAAGGCTCCTTCCAACCCAAATCATGCCAGCATTCTATGAATCCCATGCTGCCTTCCCACAGCTCTGTAGAACTCTCCCAGGGAAGGGCTGCTTTACAGGCTTGTGGTGATGACTGAAGGGTGCAGTTTCAAGGCAAAGCTTTGGAGAGGGCTGGAGGAGCATGTGTTTGATATTAGGTCATCAAGCCTTGCTTTGTGCTGTAGGCTCTTCAGAGCTATCTGCTCTTTCTCTCATCTAGCTATTTTCACTAGGGGAAAACTCAGCAAATGCGAATGAGAGCTGAGCGAACTTGCAGCCTTATTTCCCTGTTATGCTCAAAAGATGTGGATGTAAGGAAAAAGAATCCTAATGTTAGCCTTAGGGAAGCCATAGATTTGACGCTACAGCGTGCATGCTCAGAACTTGTCCCTAATTTTCTGACCAGTGTAAAAGTGCTTGTGCAGTGGCCTAGAATGAGAATTAACTTTACACATAGGTTGTTTATGTGCTGCTGGGAGTGTTTTAACAGTTTAGACTGGTTGATTTTTGCATTGAAGCTGATGGGCGGACTCATGCCTCCGAATCCCACCTGTTCTCTGTTTGCTTTTGGGCACCATTTCAAACCCACACTGGAAAGAGTTTATAGGCAAACATTATAAAAAGTGACAGTCTTAAGTGCTGCTACATTCTAGTTTGGCAACACAAAGGCTTACCTGAAATAACTCACTATTTCCAAACATGACTTCATTATTTCATGACAACACTTTGCTGTGTCTTCCCTGATACTCTAGAGAAAAAGAAATGGAGGAGGATAATGTTTACCAAATGCTAATACCTATTGGAAACTTCAGTATGCTAGTGATTTTCTGTGGAAAAGGCATTTTTTTCTTTGTAATTTTGAACTAAATTGCTGCTCTTGAGTTGGGATTTACATTTGTTTGAAAGACTCATTGTACATTTGGGGATAGGAGTTTTGAAAGAGATGGAATCAAGAATGGGAGGTAGAAAATTACCTTCTAATTGTATGTGAACAACTGATTTGCCCAGGAGGATGTAGCAACCTATGTGAGCATCGCATGAGTTTCCTGGCCCTCTTTGGCAAAAGCCTCTAATGCACTTAAAGGAGTGTTATGTTCACCCATGGTGGAGTTTTACAAAGCTTAAACAAAGACATTTTCAGAGTCCAGGACATTGTTGGCACAGGATAAAGTCCTTTAAAGAAATTTGCTTTGCAGGTAGAGCGTTACAAAGAGTCTTAAAAACTTCAAAGTAATTTAACTGGTTGGCTTCGGCTCCCTCCTTCCTTCCTTTTTGTTTTAATTTGACAGAGGATTCTTAATTTAAAATAAAATCTCAAGCAGACTCAGCTATAACTCATTACTGTTACGAAATACATGCAGAAAGGAACCCATGCTTAGGTTCCTATCAGCACAGTGTAGTACTTGGTGAAGCACCTGCATTGCAGATCTGTGGCTTTGTGACTGTATCAGCAAGACTGAATTAGTTTATAAGGAGTGTAAAGCTGTATTGGAGCTTGTCCTAGACATTGAGATGGAACTTTGCATGCTAGAAAGTTTACAGACCTTCTTATAAAACCTAAATCCAGGAATCTTTATGATCTCCGTAATTGGTCTTGTTTAGATGTTTTTATGTGCTTCTTCTGGTCACCATCTTGGTGTGATGCATATGTCAAATCTGTTGTTTAAGAAAGCATGTTTTCCCTAGAGAAAAAGGAGAAGCTGCTTGTTTTGCAAGGGCACATCCCTGGATCTGTTTTCACTCAGACTCCCACTGAACTCCTTGAAATGACATAATTCCAGGATGAAGTGGGAGAAGAAATCTGGCACATTCAAGAATGTCAGTTTAACCCAATATTTAAATGCATGAGTGTCCTATTGAGGTGGCCACTTCTGGTACTTATAGAATCATGGGCTATCTCAAGTTGGAAGGGACCCATAAGGATGATTGAGTCCAACTTCCCTGCTCTTTACAGGGCTACCCAAAACTAAACTACTGACAGAACTTCAGCATTTCCAGACTCATGCCCACAGGCTAGCTCAGATGTGATGCTTATTTCGGAGTTCTCTGTTAGAAGTATGATACAAGAAATGACCAACGCCATGTCCTAAGGACAGGGCACACGGCTTTCAGGGTTTCAGTATTCTTAGACTCAAGGGTTTGCACTGAAGAGTCACCTACTTTAATACTCCCTCACACTCCCAGGCAAACAGAAAGGTGTTTGTATATTTATCTATGCACACAGTGGTGCCTGCATGGGAAGAAGGATGTGTGCTGGTGAGCAGCTGTCTGTGTGATGTGGCCCTTCTCAGGAGCAAACAGAAGATGGCTTCATGCTTCTTTCTTCTATTTACTGTTCCTTGGTGAGACCCAGAGGATCGTGGGAGGGGGACAGTGTGGTTGTAGGGAAAAACCAGTTACAACAGCAGTCCCTATATCTGGAGCATCCCACTGTGGAGATGGTCCCGAGTGTCTGGAGCTGTGGTTCCCTCCTTCCTGCTGAGAGCCAGCCTTGGAAAAACGGGTGATAAAGCTCTAGTAACTATAGACAGATGTAGTTTTCCAAGGATGTTCTTTTGGAAAAAGACTGTGGTTTGACATTCTTCTTCTTATTTGGTTACAAAAGGGAACTGGTGGATGAACCGTTTTGTTCTGAATTTCTGTGTACACTGTGACATTGAAAGCTTTGCTTGTGTTCCTGGGTTTCTGCTGTGTTCTGCTCAGGAGAGGATGTGAAATAAGAAATCAAGCATTTAACCATGAAAAGTGCAAGGGCCTACACCTGGGTTGGAGCAATCCCAGGCACAGCTACAGGTTGGGCAAAGAGGAGGAGATTGAGAGCAGCCCTGCAGAGAAGGACTTGGGGGTGGTGATCAGTGAGAACATGAACATGAGCCGTCTGCAGTGTGCGCTTGCAGCCCAGAAAGCAACTGTATCCTGGGCTGCGTCCATAGCAGCGTGCCCAGCAGGTCCAAGGAGGTGATCCTGCCCCTCTACTCTGCTCTTGTGAGACCTCACCTGGAGCATTGTGTGCAGTTCTGGTGTCCTCAACATCAAAAGGACATGGAGCTGTTGGAACAAGTCCAGAGGAGGCCACGAGGATGATCAGGGACTGGAGCATCTCCCATATGAAGACAGGCTGGGAAAGCTGGGGCTGCTCAGCCTGGGGAAGAGAAGGCTGCGTGGAGACCTCCTAGCAGGCTTCCAGTATCTGAAGGGGCCTATAGGGGTGCTGGGGAGGGACTCTTCATTAGGGACTGCAGTGACAGGACAAGGGGTAACGGGTTCAAACTGAAACAGGGGAGGTTTAGATTGGATCTAAGGAAGAAATTCTTTGCTGTGAGGGTGGTGAGGCACTGGAATGGGTTGCCCAAGGAGGTTGTGGATGCTCCATCCCTGGCAGTGTTCAAGGCCAGGTTGGATGAAGCCTTGGGTGCCATGGTTTAGTGTGAGGTGTCCCTGCTTATGTCAGGGGGGTTGGAACTGGATGATGTTAAGGTCTTTTCCAACCCGAGCTATTCTATGATTCTATGAGTTAAAGGAAAAAGTTACTGTCACTGGGAACAGAGCTGTTGGTATAGAAGGAAAACATAGAGACTTTGGGAAGGCTTCAGGGAATAAAATCTTCTGTGTATAGGAAATTATGTTTATTAGGTTAGTGAGGGGGACTTTGGGCATTCTTCTAACACAGCTCTTTTCAGGTTGAAAAAGAAAACAACAATCTTATAAAATCAGATGCAGAAAAGTTAAGTTTTAATTTGAATCACAGACCCAAATGCTAAGATATAAACCTGAATTTGCTTCTTGACCTCTTCCTCCCTCCTACAAATTCCTCAAAGCCCCAGGTTCAGCAGCACTCATCCATCTCCCTAGAGCTGCTCACAGTGGTTAGTGAGAACAGTTGTGCCTTTGCGTGGCACACGGGACAAAGCACATGTGGAGGCACTGATCAAAAGGGAATGAGCTTTGTTTGTGGTTAACTTATTGACAGTGAAGCCTATTCCATACCTGTGAGTGGTTCAGTTTTACAAAGCAGATTGCTGGGCTAATTTGGATGAAACTTTTTTGTTTAACATAACTTGATTTCTGTGGATGAAAAGGGCTTTCACTGACTTGTGTTGGAAATTCTCTCCTTTCCTTTCTCTTCTTTTCCTCCTTTCCTCCCACCTTCGCAGAGCCACCAACCAAATACCAAATCTCTCAGCCAGATGTATACTCAGCACTTCCAGGAGAGCCGCTTGAGTTGCGCTGTCAATTGAGAGACGCCGTCATGATCAGTTGGACTAAGGATGGGGTCCCTCTGGGGCCCGACAATAGGACAGTGATTATTGGGGAGTACTTACAAATTAAGGATGCTACACCCAGAGATTCGGGCCTCTATGCTTGCACTGCGGTTAGGACCCTAGACAGTGATACTCTGTACTTCATTGTAAATGTTACAGGTGAGTGAGATAAACATAGGTTTTTGCATGTAGACGCTGTAAAATGTGTTCTAAAGACACTTTATGCTATAATGGGAAATAGCCCACTCAGGCACAGCATGTTGAGCTGTGTTCTCTAGTTCTTTAGGTATTTTCCTCCTTTTCCTGACCATGAGATAGACTCTGTATATACTCTTTTTATTTCACAGGATCTGTAGGGGGGGTGTTGTAACTAGATGATCTTTTAAGGTCTCTTCCAACCGAAACCATTCGGTGAATCTATGATCAAAATGTGCTGAATAGCTCTCTGTTTTATGCCACTAAGACACAATCAAATTATCCAGAGTTGTGATGATGATAATGCCAGTAGACTGAAAACAAGGTTTCCCCCTCTCCCCCAGTCAGAAGAGGAAAAGGGGTGTCCTACATCCTTTAAGGATAAATAATTCTGGAGACCCTTAGTTCTGTTCTGCTGGATGTCTTTAAGAAAAATAAGAATTAAAAGTAGAAAGATTTTTGGAGTTGGCAAGAATCCCTATGGAACCTTTGCAGCATTTCAGGATTGTTAACTAGTTTTGTTAGAATTTTATAAGAGTAACACATATTTTGTGGCTGGATTTTCTTTTTCTGTAGCTTCTGCACAACGTAACATCTGTTCTCCTGCTAGATCATGTTAAGATGTAGTATCTTGGTTTATTTGTCTGTAAAAAAATAGTCTGGTTTAAAGACTTAATTATTTTTAATGTGCAGATGCTCTTTCCTCTGGGGACGATGAAGATGACAACGATGGGTCCGAGGACTTTGTGAATGACAGCAACCAGATGAGTAAGTAACAGCCAACTGCCAGAAGTCACTAGCAAGATCCACGTGGAAAATAATGTCCCGTCTTTCGCACTTCTGCCTTCAGAGCTTCTTGATTGTTCACTGCATGGGCTGTCAAATAGCGGCTTCTTTGTCCTTCTCCGTTTTCTGTTTCACATAGTTCGTATCTTGGAAAAGAAAAAGAGAAATAAACTAATATTCTCCTAAACTTTACTGGTCTGTACTTTCTGTCTCTTTTCTTGCTAGCGTTTCTGTGGTTTCCTTTCTTCCTGAACTGAAGTTCAGTCTTTGTCTGGTTTAGACTCTCGCAGATGAACTAACTTCCCCTCAACCTAAGCTGAAATGTAACAGAAGAACCAAAGATCCGGCTCACTTTGTTAAAAGGTGGTATGGAAACTTTAAAAATTAAGTTGTAATGAGGCAAATCCTTCAATCCTTAATCTCGGCAGAAATCTCCCCTGGGAGAATGAGTTTGGAGACAATGAGGTTCTTTTGTCTGCAAAGGACCTTAAGGTTTGTGGCATGGAAAGCAATCCAGCACTAAACCCACATTTTGTGTTTCTTATGTGTGATGAAAATGGGCTAAAAGAGTCTTAAACCTACCTGAATGTTAAACTTCAGTCCCTTTGGAGATTTTGGAAAGCTATTAATAGGCTCTAAATAGAACAGTTGCTAAGGAGAAAAAAAAGAAGGTAAAATTCATATTGGTTCCTTATGCCCCTATGTGCTGCTGCAAAATCCCCTCAGTGACTGGTAGTTTGCTATCGCCTGTGCTTTGTAAAGTCAATAACACACAGAACACAGAAATCCTTCATGGGAGATGTCAGCTAGTTACCAAGCACAGTAGCCAGGTAGTATGTTTGCTCGTCAGCCTGATTAGTAACTGGCAGCTATGCTGTATGCTTGAAGTATGATAAAGTGCAAGCCTGGCTTGAGCTCCCCTAGTTAGTTACTGTTGTATACGGCTGCCCCTGGTTTGAAGCTGTGAAACATTAGATGCTATTTAAAATGATATAAGTTGTTAGCTGCCTGTTTGGCCCCTGCCATCTGTTAGTGTGATTAAGCTGGTCTGATTCACAGGTGCAGCTTGAAGTGGCTGAGATTAGGCAGCTGGAGGCCGCTCTGACAAAGAATGTGGTGGCAAAGATAATTAGCGAGTTTGGGAAAGGGACACTGCTTTTAAAGGCAGTTGTCTAAGCAAAACCCACCAGCCCAGGCAATGCTAGTGTTCCCCTGGAAAGGACTTGTGGGTAGGAATTCCTTTTAGGAGACACCCCTATGTCTGTTATCACTTTAGAGCTTTCTTTGTGTTTGTCAGAAAAGGGCTTGCAATGTTTTTGGTGCCTTAGCAAAGGCAATTGTCCTTCTAATCTGTGCTGATGCGTTGGTGATTCATTGTGAGCACAAATGCCTTTTGGAAGAGGCAAAAATGAAAAGGACCTGATCTCAAAGCAGGTATGCTTTATAAGATGGTTGTGCAACAGGGAGAAGTACCTAGCGGTCATAGTCATAGAGTTACAAAACGGTTTGTGTTGAAAGGGATCTTAAAGCTCATCCAAACCCCTGCCATGGGCAGGGACACCTTCCACTAGAGCAGGTTGCTCCAAGTCCCATCCAATCTGGCCTTGAACGCTGGGGCAGCATCAGCTTCTCTGGGCAGCGGTGTCTTGTGTAACACTAGTGATGGTCTTGTATTATGAGGTGTCATTGTAATCTGTTAATCAGTCTTGGTTCAGGAGCTGGTGAAATGCCACTGACGATTTCCGTCTGCTGGGGATGGGGTGTGTGCTTCTGCAGGGGCCGGTCACACTTTCCTTGCTCAAAGTGAAAGATGCCTCTAGAGTGTGAGAGCGCAAACGTTTCAGGTGGCAGGAAGAGTGCAAGCTCTCGCAGTGCAGAAGGGAGGAAGCATCAAGAAGACAGATTGCTTCCGACCAGAGCACTGCACAAACAAATCCTCATGCGATTGCTTTTTACAAGGTGCCCACAAACTACTGCGGCTTCTTGCAAGCTGCAGATGGGAGCAACGCAGCCTTCCTCCTGATGTCTGAGAGCTCCATGGGAAGAGTTGGAACCAGAAGAATAAGCGTGGCACCACATCCCTGCAAGTAGTCTGCTTTCAATGAAAAGTTGCATCACAGTAACTCGGTTGGATTAAAGCAGTGTTGCTGAAAGAGGGTTGTGATTTGGCAAGATTGGAGCTGTATGAAAGTGAGGGGTGGGACTTGGTGTGGTGCTTTTGCAAACCACTGAAGTTTGTGCATCTAGCATCGTCTAGGAGTTCCGTCCCATTAGTGCTCCTCTTCTGGACTTTATATTGCGTCCAGAAGGCCACATCTCATTTAAGGCACTGTGTTGCAAGACAGATTGAAAGGCAAGTAAGGAGTTCAGGGGTAGCCAGAGGTCCACCATGAGCATGCCATGGGGCAGGCAGTGTTGTGTAATGCTCAAATGCCCCTTACCATATTCTCCTGCCTATGTGAGGCAGAGCCTGGGGAAGTCCACGATCAATCAAGAGCCCCTGGTTGCTGTTCTGTAGGAGAAGAAGACTTTAAGTGTTTCCTGAGCCATGGTTTGAGCTTTGCAGATCTAAACTGATTTCACTGATAATTTACATACAAATTACAGCTGCGATCGTTAAGGATAAGCAGTGGAAATTGGCCCAGTTATGCCTTTACTGATGGAAACAAAAGGCCATAGTCTTCAAAGGTTGTTGCTTTTTGATGAAACAATTCTGATAAAGTCCAGCTGTCCTGGCATGTTAATTATGAAGTGATGAGGCAGGAAATGGCTGTAGTGCCTTCCACAGGAAACTGAACCTTGGCATTCTCATTCCTGCATATTTAAAGCAAACCTTTTTAGAGCTGTTTCATTTACGAGGGTAAGTATTCCTTTAAGTCTTTTTTCTTTGCTTCAGTTGCAGATATGTTTTTCAGAGACCAAGGTTTTCCAATACAAGCAGAGAGGCTATTGAGGAGATCTTGTGTCATTTTCAAGGCTGCCCAGAAAATACAACTGCCCTTGAAGTCAGTGGAGGCTGTAAGTGGCTCAGTAGCTGTGAGGAGCAATTCGTCCTCAGGAGAGGAGGGCACTCGTGTGTACACATGTGCATTTGACCATTTGCCCTGTGTGTATTTATAAGCAAAAGGCATGCATAGCAGATTTCACTCTGCGTTTGGTGTCCTTTTAGCTTGACAGATATTTTAACTGTCTGAAAAAAGCACTGTGGTAGATTTGTTCCAGACTGCATCCTGAATAGCTTTTTATTACTTCCAGCTTTTGTTGAAGGGATTAGTGCTTGTGGGGAAGGTGCAGGATTGGTTCCATTGCAAAATAGTCTTCTCTTTCCACAAAAACCGCTTTTGTTGGCAACTCAGTTTTCCCCCCCTTGTTTCCCTAAAGAGGTGCCTTAGCTTGGTTTTGGAGGGCCATCTCCAAGGACCTTGGTCTGGGACTTGTTTTGCAAAGCTAAGGGCTGCTTGTCATCAGTGTGGCAGCAGTGGAGGATAATACATTGTTGGTACTTGTTGCCTCATCTTGTTAAAAGGTAGCCCTAATTTAAGGGATTTCTAGAATCTTGACTTGGTGCTGGCAAGGCACCGGCTCATGATGTGGTCCACTGAGATCCACCAACAGTGATTTATTCTGGAGACCCCTGGATAGCCCTGGAGATGCTGCTATTCTGCGTTAAATTCTAGTCAGGCGACTGGAAGCTTTAGGACTTTTTTCCTTATCGCCCTTTAAACAATTTCTTCTGGGCCAAGCAATGGTAAATTGGCACCAAGAACAAAAAGTATCTAAATGCAATCCACATGCTGTTCTTTTCATGCCTTGAAGACTTTCAGAAAGGATGAAACAAGGTTCAAATTCATCAAATCCTGTAGAGTGGAAACTCACTCAAGGGAGCGGCAAAAATAGGATGTTGCCTAGAAGTGTGTTTTAATTAAAGGTCAAATACAACTGGACTTGAAACCTTTGGAGAGGGTTGGTGTGGTCATTTCAGGTGTGCTATTGCCAGGTTGAGGAGCTCGTAGGGCAGGCTTGAAGCTGACTGCTTTAGTATTCCTTTGTATCAGATAAGTCCAAGTGAAAATTAAAGAGTCCTGAAGTGAAGCAGTCCCCTGGGCAGCCTAATTTCAATTTCACATGCAGGAGATTTGCCTGATTAGATATAATGTATTTGCAGTGGAGTGCAGTGTGGGTCAGCAGGATATTTTCTCCACTAATGAGAGCTCCAAAGGCAATCAGGAATTCCCACCCGTTCCCCTGCTGCTTGTTACTGCTATGGGCTGGAGTCTGCACTGTTGTAACTGTGAACTTTTAACAGTGGTGCTACCTACTTCCACCTGTCCTGTTAGCAAAGCTGGGATGAGGTGGGCGCTGTCTGTGAGAGAAGCTGGCACTGTTATCTGTTAATCTGTTACCCAATAGATTATCTATCTATTAATGATCTATCATCATTAACTAGGTTTGTTATTGGTTTTAGTGAATCTGGATGTTTTTTCCTCTCAGGACAAATAAAAGCAGTAAAAGGTGCTTTTAGGTTATGCTAATTTAATCTATAAAGAGAAATGCTGTGCGTTCATCACTGTATGACAGCAGAAAATGAGGGCGAGTGTTATGGTTTGTGGATGTTGCTGCCTTTTTCTCTTTTCCCTTCAAACACACTGAGGAGCTGCCAATATACGTTGCTACTACCTAGTGAAAAAGGGTAGGATGTCTTGAAGCGTTTTTAACATGTGATGTCCGCATGTTTTTCTCCAAGCTCCCTTGTAATTCAGGAGCATTGCAGATTACACTGAGGACTGTGTGAGGGGAAGCTTTCCAAGCAGAGTCGTTTCAGCCCGGGGAGTTTCCTTTCCCCTTCTCTCCCTGGCACAGAACTGAGCTGCTTCTCTTTGTTCCTGCCTGCATCCTCCTGGCTTCTCTGCTCCCACCTCTTCCAGGCAGCAAAGTTTTTTCTCCCTGTGCATTTGTCATATATGACTCTGATTGGAGCACTTCTCTTCCAGGAGCAGTTTTTTGAAGGGTGAGGGTTGATGGAAGAGGGTTATATACAAGAAAACCAGAGGATGAGCTGCACTATAATGCAGTAGAAACCTGGCTACACGAGGCAGCCTGGGTTGGGGAAGTGTTGGTAGCTGGATCCTGACCAACTCTGATGCCATGTTGGAAGCTTCTCCAGAGCTTAGTCCATCCTGCAGAACAGCATCACCATGGGTGAGCTGTGGAACCTGTGCTTCAGAGGTTGTGCTCGCCAGTGACTGTACCCAGGCTCTTTATGGCCTATACGTGTTGGAGGGGGTGTGTGTGACAGATGTGATGAGAAGTGACCACGCTTGCTGAGAAACTGCTGGGTCAGCATTATCTTTTTAGGATGAAATCTGGGTGCTCTGCTCTGTCTGAGGTACCAATATAACTGGTTTGGGTGGTTGATTGGCTTTGACCTGCCACAGTTTACTTTGGCTTTGTGGGAGTTGTGGGTAGGGCACACTAGTGGTCACCTTGCATTGCCTTGTGCAAGAGGTTTAGCAGTCCAGAGAAAATAATCCTTTTACTATATCGGTACCAACATGTAATTCTCCCTTTTCCTGATATACCTGTAATGTAATTAGGTCTTTGCATGTGGTAGTTAATTCCTTTGGTTGGCTTTGTTTAAAGTCTTCTGTTGTTTTAATGTGATCCTGGTTTTAGCAAATAATGTTAACAGTGATTTTCCTTGTATCCCTAATTCACTTCAGTCTGTGTAACGAGTTCTTAGTATTGCAGTTAAGTTTTGTATAGTTACCGGATTTTCTGCTTTGATTACATGCGCAAATTTGCTTTGCTTTTCTACTTCATTAATTTTAACACTAATTGCCACTTCGGGGGGGGAGGGAAGCCCAACCTGCTTATCGTTCTCAGCATCATTATAAGACTTGTGTTTAGAATGTTTCCTTTATACTGAGACATTAAAGGGTTTATTCCTGTATTTTCTATCCAGCTGTATTTTTATTTAGAGAGGGGGGTAACAGGATTTCTGAGTTTGCACTGATTGTAAGAACTGCTATAAATATTTGAGGAACGGAAGAGTTTATTTATAGTGGAGTGTTAGGCTGCTAATGAAGGAAATGAAACAGGGCTGAGAGAAATAGAGTTATTTTTCTGGACCCCTCTAGTCCACACTAAAAATTCCACACTAATCTGATTTGCTTCAGGAAAACTCCATTGTAAAAGAAATTAATGTTTCCTACTATTAAACAGATGCTGAATCTTTAACTTTTAAAAATACCTGTTATCGTGAGACAACTGAAGCAATGCCATGAAGACTGTGCAATGTAGCCAAAGTGTGCATGGATCCAGAGCATGGGATAACCTTGTATATGGATGTATCTATCCAGATTTGCTTCTTAGGGGGTTAAATGAGATGGGTAGTTGTATGTTTTGCTCTGCTGTGTTTCCTGTGCTGGTACAGGACAAGTGATTGAGAACTTGGTTGAAAGGGGGTTTTTCCATGTATTCCTTAGGCTCCTCATGTGGGCATAGACAGGGCCAGGACATGGCAAGGAGGGAGTGAATGAGCCAGGAAAGCCTTTCCAGGAGCCACTAAAAGTGATCACTTCAGTAAATATAAGATGAAAGAAGTATTCATTTTCTGCCTTGGTGTTGGTCTTGTTCAGTTTGGGCTTTGACAGGCTCATGGGAGTGGGAAATCCAGGCAAAATGATAAATGCTGTTACTGAGTTTTCCTGATCCACATGTGCTCATTTTCTTCCTCCTTGGTTAAGATTTCAGAAATACATTCCATTTGTAAATATATTTTAGTAGTTTTTGTGACAGTAACAACGCTGTTCACCTTGCCATCATACAATGTAAGTTTTAGCATGCTGCCAGGTAGCCATGTTTACTCCCTTTCTAACACATGGAGAGAGATTAAGACTGATGCTTCCAACAGCTCTTCTGACTTGGTCTGTCTGGCTTCACAACTGAAGTCAAAGAATCCAAAGTTTGCTGAGCACTCACAGTAACTCAACTTGAAGTCAAGTGTCCCATTGTTTGAGTCACTGAAAACTCAGTCCCTCTGTCTTACTTGACACACACAAACCAAAGGACATCTGTGGTTAATTATTGGGATTTCACCATAAATTATATACTCAAAACTGAAGACTGAGCCATTTGCAAATCTGGTCCACACTTGCAGCATGTGACTTCCAGTCGTACTCAAACCGTGCTTAAAACTAATATGTGCAACTCTTTATGTCTTTATGGAAGGGGCTGGAAAGGGAGCTCAGTTTCCAAGTACTGATGTTTCTGGGTGTATTTCCTTGTAACAGGGGCACCTTATTGGACACATACGGACAAAATGGAGAAAAGACTTCATGCGGTGCCAGCGGCGAACACCGTCAAGTTTCGTTGTCCAGCAATGGGAAACCCAACACCGACCATGCGATGGCTGAAAAATGGGAAAGAGTTTAAACAAGAGCATCGCATTGGTGGCTACAAGGTAAGAACTCACAACGGGGTTTTGCCATTTCTCTTATTGACCAAGGCTGTGAAAAAAAAAAAAAAACAAAACCAAAACTGAACTTGAAGTCAACAGAAAACTTGGATCAGATGTAGAAGCAAAAAGAAGAGTAATTGTTTTCTTCTGGGGACGGGTGGGTGGTTTCTTTGGCAGTTACTGAGCATTAATTCTCTATATATAACTTTTGTCAAAATCGGGCTTCTGGCATAGCAGTGCAGCTAAGAATTATATATAAAGACTTATTTGGAGAGCCAAAGACTGACTTTGCAAAGTGGAGTAAGACTATTTTTCTCTATCCATTTTTGGCAGCTTTGTTAAAAACGTGACCATCCACACTGGTGATAATAAGCAGTTTAATAAAGGAAAGGTTGTAAGTCAAAAGTTGTTATTTTCTATAGAGTTTATGGTCTGTGAAACTGAAATGGGAAGCAGAATTTGAGGGGAAAGTAACAGCAATTACTTACAAGAGTTTGTTTGAATTTTAAGCAGCTTAGATGAGATGTTTCATTCTAAATTGGTGGTTACTGATTAAGAGGGAGGTTTAGGGAGGCCATCTCGCTCTGTGGGTTAGTGCATGGACCTTTAACCCCCAGTATCTGCCTAGGTCAGGTCAGAAGTCAGGATTCGGTCATCTTATCCCACTCCTCTCAGGGAATGGGAGTGTGTGACTTTGATGGCAAATTACTGTTCAAGCATTACCCTTGCCATCCTGCCCTGCATTTCTGGGTTACCTTAACTTCTTCTGTGGACCTTCTGCCAGTGGCTTCCTCACATACCCGACACCTCTGAACTTCTCTGCAAAGATGAGAAGTTTATGAGTTAGTCACTTTGTGTCACACTGCAAGCCCCAACCTAGAACTTGTTCAGAGCAATTTCTAACGCTAATTAAGACAGAAGTTAACTGACTTTGTCCAAATGACACAGTAAGCTCAAAACTGAGTCCTGGGGTACCTTACTGCTGCCTTACCCTGGTAACTGCAGTATCTTTGGGGTGCCACATTTTGCGATGCCCTGATGGAGCCAGGATGTATATTTCTTTGTGTGCTGTTGACTCAGATCCTGCTTGGTACAAACTCCCTAAGTTTTCCAGTGCAGAGGAGGAGAAGCCATAGTCTCCTTTCCTCTCTAGCTGGATTTACTGTAGAAAGTGTCAGTTTTTCCAACGTTTGTGTTAGCACAGAGCGAAGCCCAGAAAATCTGCCTGCATGAATGCTAATTATCTAAGTAGACTTTTCCATCTATGTTTGCTTACACCATAAATTACTGTTGCTTATGAGTGTACACCTGGCAACACCTTCTGCCTTTCATAACACTGCAGAGTGTTAACGCATTGGCTACAATTCAGTGATTTTCACCTTTCTCAGTGCTTTTTTAAAACCAAAAAGAAAGCAATTAAAAAACAACCCAAACACCACCCCCAAACTAATCCTGTCTTGGAAAATAATGGTAACTGTTTCGATACTAACTGGGGCATTATTTAAACCCTTTATATCTCATAAAGGGGAAATGGAGATATTGCTCTTGAAAATCATGCAGGAAAATGTGTGTCTTACAAGGCAAGGATGAAGATACCTGATGTCTGGTTTGAGAGGGTGATCTTTGATGGGGTAAATTCAGCCTTTGCAGGACTCTGTGCTGCCACTGCAAGCTTGTGTTAGGATTCTGGGTGAGCATATTTAGACCTGTGCCCATTAAGTGCCACAAGTTAGGTTTTTGCTCATGTGTATTAAGCATATACAATTTCCTAGGTATGTATGTACTCTGGGAGGAAATCACAGATGCCTATTTCTAAAGCCAGCTGGATCAGTGAAGTATATGCCTGTAATTCTCAATCATAACTTCTTACCTTTCTTTAGTCTGAGGGAAATAAAGAGGGGGCACAGGTGTGGATTTTAGGCTGTCTTGTTGCTCAGAAATACATCAAATGTTAAATGATCTGGTAGCATTTACATAGAGAATCATAGAATCAACTAGGCTGGAAAGGACCTTTAAGATCATTAAGTCCAAACTAATCATTGCCATTCTGCTTACCAAGTCTATGTATATTCTAGTTTCTGTTGGTGATTTAAATAACCATCTTTTTAAGAGGGAAGCTTGTTTTCAGTGAATGGATATTAAAGAATGAGGCCTCCAGAGCTTCTGGAGCCTTTGTCCTCTTCTTGTAGAGGGGCAGGTTGAGGTCGTTGTGGGTTTATCCAAAATTATCATGGAATAAAGAGAGAATTGTATGTTCTTGTGTTGCATGTCTTTACTGACAAACTTGTAATGAAGGAATCCTCAGAAAGTACGGGTTTGTTTTCAGCTGATATCACAGTAACTTGAGATAATTCTTGTGTGATAGCTTGTCTTGAATCAGAGCATTGCTACATGTGAAGCATTTCTGCTGGAACTCTCCATAATAATTTGAGCAAATAGAATAGCTGGAACCAAACTTGGCCTTATCTGCCATCACCAGTTGCTGTAACACCATCTGTCCTTTTCGGAAGAGGCAATCATCCCTTGAAGACTTTAAGAGCAACGTAAAAATAAGGAAAACGTGAATATTTCCACTCGTCCTGCAGCCACCTCTCTCTTGCTGCCTTGAGCTAAGGAATCTCTTCTTTGCATGCTCTTTATCACAATCAGATAATGGCCTGTAGCACTTCGTCCTTTAGACTGGGGAATATCTTGAGTCAATTTGCACTCAGTCAGGCTAGCAGGAGGGTGTATGTGCTGGCCAAGATAGCTTCCAGACTGAAATTCCTCCACCGTGACTAATTCTGGGTGGTGAATTTCAAATTTGAACTTTCAGTGATTTTTCAAGATATACACAAAATTCTGACAAAAAAAAAATCATTTATTGAATGTCTAAATCCTTTATAGTCATTTTTTTTTTTATATCTGCCTCTAAAGTGATGATAGCTCTTGCTGGTGCAATTAAAGGCATGTTGTAATTTCTTTGAGTTGAATAATCTACATCCTCTGTGAGAGACCACAGGAGTCTTTACTTTTCTATACGCCACCCGGAAAGCAAATGTACTTCTATCAGTTGGTACTGTTTAAGCATTAACGGGTGTGTGTTTTCACATGTGCATTTTGATAAGCTTCATCACTACAGTTGTCTTAAACATATTTAGATTCAGACAGGTAAATACAGAGTAAAGAAAGAGTTCTGACTCTATAGGAACTGTGAAAGCCTATGGCTTTTGCATGGGTGTTCTGCATTTGTTCTCTCTACTTGAGCTGATTTTGTGGGGAATCACATTTTTATACAATCCTAGAGCAGTTTGTGTTGGGAGGGACCTTAAAGCTCATCCAGTGCCAACCCCTCACCACCACCCACTAGAGAAGGTTGCTCCAAGCCCCTGTGTCCAACCTGGCCTTGAACACTGCCAGGGATGGGGCAGCCACAGCTTCTCTGAGCACCCTGTGCCAGCGCCTCAGCACCCTCACAGGAAATAACTCCCCTGTGTCAAGAAGAGGCAATGCAAATAGAGAGAGATACTCTGAAGACCAGGTAATGGAGTGGATTCTCCAGGATTTTGAAAAGAACTCAATATAAGTTAAGATTTCTTGGAATAAAACAGTAGAAATAATAGTTGGCAAGGAGCTAGTCAGGTTGAAGAACTGGAAAGGTTTTTGAATGTGTGTCTGTGGACACATCGTTTTCTGGACCTTGTAGGCCTGGTGAGGATACTCCTGCTTTCAGCGGCTTATTGCTGCCCTTGTGTGTTTTTCCTAGTGGATTAGTGTGTATGAGCTCCTTAATATGTTCTGTCTGCCAGATAAGCTCAAGTCATCTATTTAAACAGCTTACATGGACCCTGTTGGAGAGCTGTAGCACTGGTGTCTTCAGTTAGAGGGGCCCTAGTGAGCAACCAGGAGGGAGCTAATGGCTTTAACCTGCACTGCCAAAGAGACCATCTATTTGCAACTTCAGTCATAACAGTGGGGTTGGTTTGGTTTGGCAGGCCTGTGTTAATGGGCTTGGACTTGATGACGTTAAAGGTCTTTTCAAAACTAGTTGTTTCTATGATTTTGGTGCTGGTTGTCTCTAATGGCTCTAGTTTTACTCCTCGAGGACAGGCTTTGTTGGGAGTTGGGATTGACAACACGTTACTTGAAAAGACCATGTTAACAAAGACTGCGCGATCATGGTGTTGGTTGCAAGGCATGTGGCACAACCACTGCATGTCTGAGAACGAAAGGTCGAATTTGGAGTCTTCAGTGGGAGAAGATACTGTCATCCCCAGTAAAGGGGATGTTTTCTGGGTGTTCAATGCTGCACTTGTAACCAGAAAGCACTAAGTCAACAAGCTGGATCTAGTTGAATCCAGATCCATGTCATAAATCCAGTTGTGTGACAATGTGTCTTATGTACTTTTGGCCTCTAGAACAGTTGTTTAGCTTAAACTGAAGAGTCTCAAGCTGTTGTTTCATGATAAAGATATTATCTCCTCTCATTGGAGTTACAAGAAGGGAAATTGCACAAATACTTTTTAATATTACCATCCAGTGTATCCACTTGTGGGTGTAAGTTAGTTACGGGTTTTTATTGCATGCTAAACAATTTCTTGTATCTTCCTATCAAACTAATTGCTTACAGCTTGTTACGAATTTTTATGTTGTTTTAACTTCCTTGCAGCCATGATTTGTTCTTCCTGTTTTGCGGTCAGATTGGTTAAAAACCCTTGCTCTGATTCTGAGAAGTGTGATGTAACTTGTAGTGGCAAAAAGTTCAGGTCACTTTGACCAAATCTCCATCAAAATAGCTTGCAAGGAAGTAAAATAGCAAAAGTATGTAGCTGTTGTGTTTGGTATTTTCCAGTGGCTTATGACAGTAATTCTTTCTGACCCAGACTTTGACTTTCAAGGTTGCATAGTAGAATAACAGCACAGTAACACTAAAACTCTTTCTAGCTTTATAAAATTGCTTTGTGGTTCTTGATAGTGTGGGAAGAAAATAAATCAATATACCATAACTGGACAATAATAATATAATCTAGCTAAAGAGCTAATAGGGATGTTGGGGATGTACTCTTCATTAGGGACTGTAGTGACAGGACAAGGGGTAGCAAGTTCAAACTTAAACAGGGGAGGTTTATATTGGATATAATGAAGAAATTCTTTCCTGTGAGGGTGGTGAGGCACTGGAATGGGTTGGCCAGGGAAGTTGTGAGTGCTCCATCCCTGGCAGTGTTCAAGACCAGGTTGGACAGAGCCTTGGGTGGCATGGTTTAGTGTGAGGTGTCCCTGCTTATGGCAGGGGGGTTGGAACTGGCTGATCTTAAGGTCCTTTCCAACCCTAACTATTCTATGATTCTATGAATTAATAGCTGGGGGCACTATGAAAACCAGGAGCCCCTTACAGAGAGGACTCTTCTTCCAAGATCTGAACTGAAACCATTTTTCCTCGAGCAAGTATGAGGGCTGAGCTGTTTGGACTGGGGATAGGGCCCTGTGCAGCCTTTTCCTGCTGGGTAGGGACCTCCACAATAGTCATTCATAAAGGAGGATTTTAGACCTATGGTTGTAATGATGTTTTAAGAATGTATAGTTATTGGAAGTGTTGCTGGTCCATAAATTCTTTTGGTGTACTGTGCTGAATTGCTACTTTCCATTTGGCTGATTAAAATGACTGTACCAGATTGGATTTTATTCCATTTGCTAAACTAAAGCACTTTGCAGTTTCAAAGTTGTATGTTATGGCTACTTAATGTTAAGATTTTTGAGTACTGTGTCAAAAATGTAATGCTAAAACAAGGGATTAGTGGATAGCCAGCAAAAGATCATTCTGGGAGCCAGTTTATGATGCAGGAAATACATATGTGTACTGGATGACTCTATAGCCTTCCAGTATTGGGCTGGATTCTATTTTCTCCAAGACCAATGTCAATGCTTCTGTTGAGTTTAAATGGGAACAGAATCAGCACCTTTAATACATGCTGTCTGAGAAGGATTGCATGCAATAAATGTATATCCTTATTCTCTGTTTCCATGAGGATTTTCTTCAAGCATTTTTCTGGAAGCAACATCTTAATTTCTTTTGTTGCCCTGGAGTACCACAAGAGAGGTTTTGCCACTCCTCTGTCTGTGGGAGGGATCCCAAACATTGCCCTTGCTGTATAATTCAGCTACTAGAAAGACAGAGATTTGATGTTAGGGGATAATATCCATCCTGTATTGCTGGTGGGTAGTTAATGTTATCAGATGATTGTTTGGAGACAGATGGGAAATGTCCTGAGGGTATGAATTCGCTTTAGAGTGGATTGAGAGGTAAAGCCTGGTAAGATGACTGCTGCTAATCGGAGCCATCCTTTTAAGCCTGGCAGAACTGAGTGTGCACCAAGGTCTGCAGTGCTCAGATCAGGGGCAAGGTAAATTTATAGCAGAACGTGTGAAAGCTTTCACTGCTGCAGCCATGCTGTACCAGACCAGGCATAGATAATTTCACTGTCCAGAACAGTCAAATGCGCACAAAATAGGTTCTTAATCATGGATTACAAAAGGTTAACTATTCAGGAAACAGATCTTTTGGAGGGGGAGAGGGTGAAACTGTACAGTGAAGTTACCAGTCTCTCTGGGTACAACCCACCAGGTCCGCAACCAGCACTGGAGTCTCATCATGGAGAGCGTGGTCCCATCTGACAAGGGAAATTATACGTGCATAGTGGAAAACCAGTACGGATCCATCAACCACACTTACCATCTTGATGTTGTTGGTAAGTAAAGCTCTGTTGCGTGTAACGCTGTTTTAACTTCATGAGTTTCTCTATTAAAACATTTAGAACTGAGCTGATATGTTTTGCATTCATTTTGAAGATGACTTTGCATTAGTCTGAAGATAAGATTTCACTACGTAACCAATTGCTGCATAAAGATATGTTCATCTGTCTCGTGTCTGAAGGACTAATCTGCTTGTACCTTGCAAAGGTGTAATGTCCATGTGTACAAGTGAATCCTTGTTTGTGTGATCCACCTACCTACAAGCTTACCATGACAACCAAATAATAAATACTAATGCAATGTTAATCATTAGTATTACAGTTGGATTACTACTTGTACAATTGTCCTGACACATGCTTTAGGTTGCTGTTGTTAGAGCTGAAATGATTTTTCATACAATGAGAAGATGATACTGAGTTTGGTGAAGCTCATGCTGATCTGGAGCTTCAGGAAAGGTGCTTTGCACTCACAGCGGGTAACAGAGATCTGACCATAGCCTGTTGTGCGGGCTCTGAGCAGCTTCTGAAACACAGATGACAGAAGTAATGAAGAAGTGTTTTACCTGAGGACAAATCATAAACAACTGTGTGAATTCTTAGTAGTGGCAAAGCTGTGATTCAGCAGGACTATTAAGCACATGCTTAATAATGTTAACCTAGTAATGCCAGAATCCTGGTGGACTTTAATAAGGCTTACACGTATTTATTTAAGTGCTTAGTTACATTAGGGCTTGAACTCTTTAAGATCCAGTTCTATTCTGTTCACCCCTGCTCTTGCTGATTAGCCTGGATGAGTGTGAGCAGTTTTATTGACTCTGAAGGCATCTCTGTCCAAAAGGAATCTGTTTGGTTGTTCCTGTAGGACCTTCTGGTAGTACTTCTAAAAGTGGAGTCTCATTTTGTCGGAGACCACTGAAATCCCCAGGAACCCCCAAATCCAAAATAAAGCAGGTGCCAGCTTGTCAGGCAGTAAGAAAAGAAACATTCCCCATGGAAGTACCAGTGAGAAATCCCCATGGAATTACCATGAGAGCTCATCTGCTCCTCTTCATGAAGGACAGGAGGGAAAAGATAACTTTGTGATGCCATCAGACTGGAGCTCTACCACCAGTCCTCAAACGTTTAAGCCTTCAAAGCCAGTCTGTGAACCACCCACTTGGTTTTAGGTAGTCAATACTGAAAGCAGTGAGGATTTTTATAGCCTTGGCAGCATTTTTGTCACCCATAGTGAGCTATGGGTATTGTTGAGGTGAACCAAGCAAAGCCATTTTGTTTGAACACTTGTTTAAACAAAGTTTATGGAGGGCGCAGCAGCAACGGCTGTCAGAGGTGGTAGTAAATTGCATTCTGTTGCCTCGGTCCTCTGCTGACCACCTTGCTGGCAGCAATGGGCTGCTCACTTGAGCTTGCTTTAAACTTGACTTAAAGCCTGGCCCAGGAAGTGTATAAGATGATGATGAGTGTGGCATTTTTGAGTTGTTTTGGGTTTCATTTTTCCTAATCCTTTAGGAAACATAGATTAACTCAAGTTGCTTAAAACCCTCTTTAAGAGGTGACATAGAAGGAAAAATGCACTCTTGGAATATTGGGAGTTTTCCTTGCTGAAACATAACTGGTTAAAAATTCCCCTTCCCTTCTCTGTCCCCTCTCCTTTTCCTCGTTACTGCCCCTGCTCCAATCTGGCATGTTTCACACTGACCATAAATCTCTTCACCCATTTTTTTTCTAGCAAATGTGTTCCTGGATGATGTGGTCACTTGAGCAAATATTTGTCAGAAGCCCTCTCACCTCCTCTCTCCCTTTGAGCCTTTTGAATGTCTTACATTGAGGAATATTATGCAGAAGTTTATTTTTCCTGGCAGTAAATTATGGGGACCTGCATGAATGAATGGAATGGTAATAAGGATTATGTCATTTATTTAAATGTCTGTTCCTTTCCTATAGAGAGGCAGAAAAGTAAATAATGAGGTTTTTCTAAACTGACTAGTGATTTGAGGTGCTGGGTACCAGGCTGATGGCACCCAAAGGAGCCTTGATTTTCCCTGGGGGAATAATCAGCATTTTCTGATGCTGAGACCCTGTGAGATATGAAACCAGAAGTCCAAAAGTGATTTTTGCAAGTCATGACCTCCATTTTGGAGTTCTGTGTAATCATTTTACTTGCTTTTCACATTTAATTTCATGAGTTCAAGAGTGTAAACTAAAATATCTGTGCTCAATTCACTGTGAGTCTCTTGAGAGATACTGCACTGGGACTTTAACCTGAAAGGGGGATTGATGCTAGAGAGCTCAGCCATTGCTGTGTGGCTGAAAGCTTGTAATAATCATGGAGGTTGGGCATGAAACTGCTGAAGCAGTAAATTAAGGCTGGCCAGAAGGGGAAACTCTGACAGTTTTTCTGGTTAAGACAGTTCTACAGAAATTTATTTTGTCTCTTTTTCTGTTTTCATATAAATTTTTGGTTCCCCCAGGGTTGCGCAGAGTTATGGATGTTTGTTTAGAGGCAATTGCGTATGTAGACTGCATCTTACAAGCTTCAGGTCGTAATTTTAAGGCAAGTTCTGTGTGGAAAACTGTCAGTTGAAAGCCTCTGAAATTGCTTTTCCTATATGGTTTAACTGGTTCCAGAGTTGATTAAGTGTAAGTAATAGCAAATGGTATTAAATATGGCAACATATTACACTAACATGAGCATCTGACTATATGCTGTAATGTAGAGAACCCTCTGATTATGTCACAGATTTGGGAGGTATCCCAGCAAAAAGTGTGCCAAATAATGACACAATGCTGGTTAGGAATAGGCCAATAACTTTCCAAACCTTGAACTCTTCTGACAATTAAAAACCTGGAGCCAGCAGGGCTGAGTAGTTTTCAGTCAGAATGTAGGTGTGAAGTATTCTCGTTTTTACCTTGTAATTACTTGCAAGAACCCTCTTAAAATAGCCAACTGGGCTCAGATGGTCTCATTCAAATTTACAAACCTGGCAACACCACTGAGCTGAAGTTTTTACAATGAGAGTAGAAAATACCGAAGAAAAAAGCAGCAAGTGTTGGCAGCCTCTCTGTATTGCACAGGATACCCGTGCGCATTGACAATATTAACGGGGAATTGTCCATTTGAGTTGGCGAGGGTATTCTCTGTTGGACAAAGTTATTCTTTACATGTTTGGGATACCCCAATCCATTGCCTTTTTGTCTCTTCTCCTCCATTTCTAAACAGGGACTTAAGAAGGCTGACTGCAGGACTTTGTCCAGGGATACAAACCTGTTAGATGCAGTTGTGGCAAATGGTGGCTATACAAAGCTACGTTAGGATCCTGTAGAAAGGAGATGAGTTGATTTTAACTTCTTATTGGAGTCCTACCCAAAGGCTTCAATTACTATCAAATACTTATTGTCCAAGGCAACGTGACAATGCACAGTAATTGCTTACAAGTGAAATGTGGAGAGGCTGGGAGAAGGAAATGTCACTGTCCATTTTATAAGTGAAAAACTGAGCTGTGGAGAGATAAAATTTCTTGCCCTGGGTCACACAGGAAGCCGGTGGCAGAGCCAAAAAGTGAAGCTGGTACTTGAATCCTAATCCAGGACCTTAATCAAAAGAATGTTCTTTCTCTTGTACAGTTTAGCCCATCAGCTGAAGTGCCTTTGTATTCTTTTATATTTAATGGTAGGTAGAAACTTGCATTTTTATAGTAAGCTTACTAATCAACTAACTCCTTTCTCATTAAACATATATAAAGTCATGCAGTCTTAAGGGAGAATGAATGAAAACGATGTGGTTTTCACTTACGAGTTGTATTGTAGTGAATCCGGGTTGTAGGAAGCAACGTGGGAATGCAGCCATTGAGACTTGTATATAATTAGATCACTCTTGGATTGAAATTATCGCTAGAGTACAATTTCAGCAGCGGCAGTTCTGTTTAAGCATGGAAGTAACTAATTGAATTTATATTTTAACAGCAAAAGAAGAAGATTAGCCTTTGAACAGCCCTAGTGCAGGTAGCCATTTCTGTCCTATTTAATGTCATCATCCAGGGAAACAAAAGATGGTTTGGTTTCAGATGAAGTTTGGCACTGCCCCATTTACCAGGTTTCATAAGCAGCTGCTATAGCACAACACCTCTTCCAAGAATGTATCAGAAGACTGCTGTTTACTACAAAAATGACCATAGCATGTCACAAATATATAGCTTTACAAAGGTCCGTCTGCAGCCAGTTTAGCTGTACTTTGGCCAGTTTCTAATTTGCCTAATAGCACTGCCTTTGGCTCTCGTTACTGAGGAGTGAACTCCAGAGGTGGCCTCGCAGTTGTCCCTTACCAGTAATTCGTATTTTCATATGAGAACAGTGTGAGCACAACTTCTCATCCAGGGAGCATTTTAAATGACTCTCAGTTTAAAGCTTGTGCCCCAGAAATCTCATGTATGAGTGGTTTTACTGACGGGCATGCAGAAAAATGCTTTCATTCTGAACTCCTGGAGGTTTTAGAGGGCTGGGGGGTGAATTTTACTCCGGCTTTTTACAGCATGCTGTTAAAAAAGATCTGATTAAAATGGAACCAACTTTTTTTACAATTGGTGGTTCACTGTTTATATTTCCCTTAGTTTAGGCAGAAGAAAGAACTTTGCCTTTGTTTCTAGTCAGTTTTATTTTTGGATTCTCATGTGCTCTCAGGCTCTAGCTGCGAACATGGCACGGACACATATTTTTCTGTTAAAGACATGTTTCCATTTTGTCATTCCCGGATTCATAAAAACATATGCATTGTTATTTGCTTTGTGCTGAGGCTTGTTTTGTCAAAACAAAGCTCAGAAGTAGCTTGACTGAACTGTAGTATGTCCCTTAATTTCCAAAGAATTATATTTAGGATTCAGGTTACTGTGAAAAAGGAACTGACATCAACTAACTACATGCCTTGGACATTGCATCACTGATGTCTGGCAGGAGTGAAGTGTAGGTATTACAACCAAGCCTAAACTTGTATTTCTGGCAGATGTGCTTGTAGTTGTTGACTACATGGACAAGCTTTGGCTTGATGTCTTCACCCAGGTGCTTGCGGCAAGACACATGATGAGACAGGGGCTGAAAGCATGAAGGAATCTGTATTGATGCTTGCCCTCAGGGATTTGGTTAGGCCGAGGGGGAAGAAGACTTTATTTAATGTACTGATAAGCCCAAGTGTGGACTTTACACCTGGCACTAGGCTTTTGGCAAGGTGTGTGCACCTGAGAAGAAATTACACAGATTGTTTAGTGCTGGAGGCTGTGCGGTTTGCTCCTGAAAACAAAGACCACAGTGTGATGATGGTTCGGCTAAGGAAAAGGCAAGCATACGTTCTCCCCCTCCCCTTTCTTTATAAGGTAAAAATATTCCAACCCCCTGTTTTTACAGCGTTAAAGCTTCTGATTTCATTGGAGTAGTCTGGCTAAATTATGTTTTATGGACAAATACAAGTGTCATTACTTCATCTGCTGAGTGAACAGTGAATTTGTCATGTTTGGAATGCTTCCTGCAGAGTCTGCTGGGGGAGGACTGGTCTTCCCTGTCCCACTTTCTGTCTTATTACAGCCCCAAGGCAGGTATTTCTCTTTCTTTTGATGAATGATGAACAGGATATTGTTTCAGCTCTGTTATTATCATTTTTAATCATGCCTTCTAATTCGCACAGTATCCTACTTGTGGAAATGCAAGTAGGAATTTGCAGGAGTTGTCTGAAGATGCTAACAAGACTGTTGTCTTGTCAAATGTACAATTGGCATGTGTTGAAAGCCATGTCTGTGCCTAATAAGAAGGGCTTTTTGACCTGATCCAGTCTTCTCTAACAATCTTATTACTGAAAGAAATGAGTGTAATTGGCTGTAAATTGGTAAAGTTACATCCTCTTAATGCTGTCACAACTATAGAAAAGTCACAAATGAGCTGGGATGCAGACTGGAAGAATAGGCCATATTAAAGGCAAACACAAGGCTATTGATCACGCCTGCCTTATTAATGAGAAGTTTGCACCTTTATTTCTTGATGTTGTCTCTGAGGGTGGGAGGAAATGCAGAGGCGGGACAGCCCCATGGCTGCAGAGGGATAGCTGGCCTGCACTGGGAAAGATGAATCCCAACAGATCACGACACTGGTGGTTTTGGGATTAAACTAGGATTAAAACCAACATAGCAGAGGTGGAAGTGGATGGAGGTGACACTCAGCAGAAGGCATCAGGGGTTGTTGCATGGCTGAGACTGGCAAGAGACAAGACTGGGAATATACAGGACTGAAAGGCTGTAGGGAGTCTTTGCAGAGATTTTCAGTGTAGCAGAGGAAGAACCCTCGAGGGATGGTGTCAAGGTGAGACAGGTAAGAGGATGAGAGATCAGAGGAGGGCCATAAAGATTATCAGGAGAGTGGAATTTCTCCTGTGAAGACAAGCTGAGAGAGCTGGGATTATTCAGCCTGGAGAAGGTGCAGGGAAGACCTTATAGCAGCTTCCAGTGCCTGAAGGGGTCATACAAGATAGCTTGTTAAGCACTTTTGAATGTTCAACTGCTCTGTAGATAGAAAATATTGAGATAATTTTTTCCTGTTTCTGTTCAGAAGGTTTCATGAACATGGTGAAATCTTTAACTGTTCATGAAAGTAAAACTGGTGCTGTCAGAGGCTGAGTGGAGTTAAGAACTCAGTGTGGCAGTGTATTGGTTGGAGTACAGTTAGCCTTCATCATTTTTGCAGTGCTTGTGAAAGTAAAGTTATATATCCTTTTAGGGATTTGTAAGCACCATCACAAATGAGGTGATCAGAACAGTTGCTCTTAAGCTGTTCATGTATTCTGCATTTACAAGAGCATATTCTTGTGTTGGTTAGTGTTTGTATCTGCAGCATTGTTTCTGATGTTAGACTGGATTATACGCATTACTGAGCACCATCATTGCATTGTAGCAGGTTGTTTCAAAGGTACTTTTCCTCCGATACCTGTGCTAATGCACTGTCTAGAATGTCTGTGAAACCCATCTATGTCTATGTTTGAATGATGTTTTCTTCCTTCCCCCCTAACTTCAGTGTGATCTCAGAAAGCAGTTCCGACACCCACTGCTCAACCAGAGGCTGGTGATGATGCTTCTGGCTCTTGGCTTCATATAGGCTGGTCATCCAGATTGTATGCTGAAAGGCAGGAAAATGTGGGTGCAGAAGAGTTGTGGTTTAATCCCAGTCAACAACTAAGAACCACACAGCTGCTCACTCACTGCCCTGGTGGGGTGGGGGAGAGAATTGGAGGGGTAAAAGTGAGGAACATCATGGGTGAGATAAAGACAGTTTAATAGTTGGCATAAAATAATAATAATAATAAATCATTAGAACGATAATAACAATTTTAATGAAAAGGGAAACAACAAAAAGAGAAATAAACCCCAAGAAAAATGAAGTATTGAAAATGTAAAGCAGTTGCTCACCACCAACTGACCAGTTCTCAGCCAGTTGCCGAGCCAGTTCCTGGTTTATATACTGAGCCTGATTCCATATCATATGCAATATCCCTTTGGTCAGCTGTGTCTCCTTTCAGCTTCTTATGCACCCCTGGTCTACTCCCTGGTGGGGTGGTGTGAGAAGCTGAAACATGTGCTTGACTTAGTGTAAGCACTGCTTAGTAACAACTAGCACATCAGTGTGTTATCAACATTATTCTCATCCCAAATCCAAAACATAACACTGTACCAGCTGCTAGGGAGCAAATTAGTTCTATCCAAGCCAAAACCAGGATAAGAAGGGAGGTCAAGAACTGTAGAAAGTAACAGAACAGCTTTCTTGGTTTGGAGTACAAAGCTTGTGTCCAAGCATGCCCAGCCTAAGTACTTGGTATGAAACCTATTGCATCTGGCAAACTACCTAGCTTTACTTGATTTACTAGAAATGTAATGACAAATGTGCATAATCAGGATCTTCTCAAGAGCAGTCTTCAGCATCTGGTCCAATGTTTAGAACAGGTTGTGGATACTGTGTTATAGAAGTGAGGGACACCTCCTCTCTCATGACATAGGACCACATGATAGCAAACATCATCACTAAAGAAGGTAAAGGCTGAGTGTCTTGAGGCTGAGTCAGGATGGTCCAGCACACAGCATTGAAACTCTGGGTGCTGGAGCTTCTCCTGCTCTGAGAGGTTGCACACGAGGTATGTGGACAGTCAGCCACTGGTTGGCTATGTCTAGCAGGGAAAGGAGGGAGAATACCACTGTGCTTCCCATAATTTCATGCCTGTGTAGCTCAGTAGAGCATATGTGTAAGAAAAGGGGGAGAAGTGTGGAAGTATCAGAGCTTTTAAAGGTTTCCACAGTCTTTTCCATTTCACTTTAAAGGCAGAGCTGTTTGCAGGAAAGGAGATGTGGAGAATGCAAAATACACAGTCAGGTCACAATAACAACAGCAGTGATAACTCCCATTGTATGCTTTGTGGCATCACTGGGTGCACAGGTTAGTTAAACCCACTGCAGCTGGGAGAGAACATCATCCCTATGGGAGACATCCTATTGGCCAGGCATACAGTAAATCTTTGGCAGAGCCTATTGGAGAGCCCAGTCCAATGGTGGTGGACCTCAGCGTTATCTCTGGTTATTCTAAAGCAGCCTAGTGCTGGGAGCTGTGCACAGTACAAAGGAAGATATCTCTCTCTGTGGAAATTAATGCAGTGTCTGGAAACAGCCAGAACAATACAATTTGACCACTTGGCTGTGAGAAGCCACAGGCTGTTTTTCACATTCTCTTGTAGCCTTTTTGTTTTAGGATGCACTGAAAAGAGTTTCAATGGTGATTTCAGCCCCTCATTGTTCTATTTCCCATGGTTTTTTCACACCAAAGTGAGGCCTCTCCTTCCTTTGTTCAGACATGTGAAGCTTTTGCTTAAGCGTGCACTGTGTGCAGGATACAGCAAGTGAACTCTGAGGTTAGTGTTGGAGCAATATCTCTTGCTGCTATGACTTTTTTTGCTCCATGGGGCTGATGAAACCCATGCGGTGTCCCCATGACAATAGGGCTTTGCTCTAAGGCCAAACTGGTCTTAAAACCCTGTTGATAATTTCATGTTGTAAACCAAGAGTGTTCACATTGCCTGCCTTAGCCCTGGGCTTGCTGGATGTACATGTGATTTGAAAGGACAGCTTTTAGCTAGTTCTGATTGTGATTTTTGTCTCCCCTACTGTTTTCACTGACATCAGTGGATTTCTTATCAAGCCAAATAAGTCAGTCTGGCTTGTTTTCTTTTCCCTGGCTTGCTGCCATATGAGAAAGAGGTGTGCAGATGAACTTATGCTGTAGAAGTGTTAAGCAAAGATGGATTTTAGCTAAAATGCACATAGGATACCAAGCTGAAGCCATGCCGTAGAGCTATCCAAAGAAACAGATGGGATAACATCAGTGGGAGCTTTGCCTGCTGGAGCAGCACTGCCATTACTTCAAATTGGAGGTGAAGGTGGTGAAACCAAGGACAAAGGGTTAGAATGCACCTGGTTAGTTTCTGTAACAGTTTTAAAAGGGACTGCCTTTTCCTTAGGTGACCTTGGAGAGTGGGAGAGCTTGAGTGGCACAAGGAAGTTGGATGGGGTGGCAAAGCTTTGCTCTGTGTAGCAAATGGGTCTGTTCCTGGTGTCTGTGGCAGTCTTTACTCTTTACAACTAAAATGCTTTAATAGTCTTCAAATGTTTAATTGTATGGGAAAGTATTCATTGACATCAGGGAATATGTGGAATCTGGTTCCCTGCTGTCTCACTTTATGCTGACCGTTGATGCTGGTCCACAACCAAAGCAGGGATGGAGGTTTGGGCCCAAGTGTTTGACACAGCAGTTTACATAAAAGGCTTCTAAATGTGAGGACAAAGGGAGCAGATCCCTGTGCTGCTCCAGGCCTCACCATGTTCACTCATAAGGGGTAGTGATACCCCTTTGAACTCTTGGCCACTGAAAAAAACTTCTTCAAGTAGTATTGGGCTGACAGGAAATGCTGTACATGGAGACTCCTGCTGTACATGGAGACTCCTGCTATACAAGAACGTTGAATAGATGAATGTTTGTTGGCTAATGCCTCCTGATAAAAGATGCCAAAGTTTGTAAGGCATGATTTCATGAGCACTGGTGATACTGGTCTGATCCATAAGCTGTTCACTAGTCTGCGTGAAAGGCTCCTGTTCTTAAAGTACTATTGCCAGCACACTTTATCTCTTAGTGTTTAATGACAGTGATCTATTATTCCTTGTAGCCTTAAAACATCTGATTTTGCAGTTTGGGAAGAGAGCATTGTCCCTAACTTGCTACCTTAGCATGTATGGATTACCTAGGAAGAGATGATTTGAGAGGCGTGTATGTATGTACATTGAAATGGAACATGACAGTTCTGCAGCACTCCTGAATTGGCCATAAACAACATGCAGTGCTTCATATTATGCAGAGAGGAAACCAAGCTGATGTGCAGCTGGTTAGAAGCTGCTCAGTCCCTGGCTCATGTATGTGTACTGTATGGTGTTAATTAGTAGAGGCATTTGCCTACACCTGCTCCATTGTTCCTGGTCGTTTGAAAGCACAGCCAGCACTCAACCTTGCTCCATGGAACAATTAGTGGAGTTAGCAATGTTTTCCTTCCAGCACTTCATAGAACACAGCCCCCCCTAAGCAATTGCTTATTGCTGGAGAAAGGAAGCGAAGGTTTGGTTTGGCCCTTGAGTAGAAGGCTACCTTGAAAGAGGAAATTCCTGTGGGGACTCCGACATATGTTTGGTTGGACCCCTCCTATGCCACTCCACCCAGACGTATGGAGAGCAAGTGTGGATTCAAATCAGATCCTTTGTATTAACTTGGATAATGCTGAATCTATAAAGAAATTGAGTTGCAATTCCTCATGTGCCTTGGCTGCTCCTGGAACTCTTCTCACGAGAACTCTGTAACTAATCCAGCCTCGGAGTGCTTGTGATCTGAGGCCAGATCTGGAGCTCATGGAGGTGGGATGTTTTGTGAGGGACAGCAGTCCTTGCAAAATGGTTCCTTTGCTGCCAGCTAGGGCAGGATAGAAACTCGACAGGATTCCACTCACTGAATGGTGAGGTATTGCTAAAAATTCAATATTTCTTTTGATGGTTGGCATTTAGCCCTAATAGGTAGTGATATAATAGGGACTGATATCCTGTGGTTGGCCCAGTGGCTTTAGTAAATGCCCTCACCCAGCGATAGGTATCCACACCACCAAAACCCATCATGAGAGCCAGTAATAACGGTACAAATATGTACAGTCTGAATAGAGGTGCCAGAATTGGAATATAGAGACAGTGGTTTGCACAGGTAGAGAGTTGTTCTTTGAGGCTGTGGCAGAAATGGTCACTAGTGTCACTTCTGAGAAGCAGTGGTATTTCAGCTTTGAGGTGGCACAGGGTGCACTGGCCTCTGGGAAGCTGGAGCTGTACCTGAGAGGTTTTACCTTCCTCTCAACTCCCAAGCAGTGGTTAAGGCACCTGAGAAGTTGCCATGTAACTGCATTTTCTGTTGGAGCAGTTTGGGTATCATTTGGAAGAAGGCATGAAGAGGGGGTTCTGAGTGTTCTGGAGATGGGTGATGCTCACAAGGTTTGTCTGTGGGTCATTTGGTGGCACAAGGGATATCAGGTAGATATGTCCCTAAAGTATCTGCCAAGGGTATCCCCTGATGTGATGCATTGCTGGATAGGAGAGGACACACGCAGTTAATTTGGAGACAGAGCTACATAGCAACATGTTCCTCAATCGTCAGGGCTGCTCCCAAGCCTCAGTGGCCTTCTGGGACCCACCATGTTAGGTATATGACTCAGTGGAACTAGTGGGAGAGCGTGAGTGAAGGCAAACCACAGGAGAAATATTTCAGTCTGAGTATATGACAAAAAGTCTGTGATTTGATTTTTATAAATGTAAATATATATAACATATATTCTTTTAAGGCTGAAGAGTCAATCTTGCAAGCTTGAGAGGCTAAGCCAAGGCAAGAGGCTGTGATTACAATCTGACCTAAATCACTGTAGGATGCTTTTGAGACCCATAATTTACTGGATAATTAGCATTTTCCAAAGCAACAGATGTTGCACGATCGGAAGGAAGGTGGTTGGGAATGGGCAGTGTTTTCATTGAATGGGGTCCAGGCTGCTGCTTGAAGACTTCTTGAGCAAAATAAGCAAGTAGGGCTGAGCATGCTGTGCTGACCAGGGCAAATGAAGACAGGGGCATGGCAGGTCTGTGTTTTCATTTAAGCTGAGAGACAGCTGGGGCTGCTTCATTTTTCATTCGCTGATGTCTGGTTACACAGAACCTCTGCCAGGGGCTATCGATCCAGAAGTGTTGCTGGTGCACTGAGAGGCATCGTTTGAGGGAACCCCTCTGTAGCTTCACAGTGGCAGCCGTCAAGATGACTCCTTGAGAGTCAATAACATTTCAAAACTGGTATTAAAGACTCTGATAAATGTGTCTAATTATAAACTGTGGAAAAGAGTTGGATAACTTTTTTCACCTCCCTTTCCTTCCCCTCCCTCCCATTAACTGAGGATCTCTCCATTGTCCCCAGAGCTCATGTTTGGTCTTGAATTTGCTATTCAGCTTTTATTTTCCTAGCCCACACTCGAATCCCACATTTGCAAGGAGAGGAAACAAGCACAATCAAAAGGGGCAAAATAAGAGTAGTTTTTATTTGTTTATTTATTTATTTTCTTAATGAATCAGATGCCTTATGCAAAGCCCATTGAATTCCATGTGAGTTTTCCCCCCTGACTTCAATGGGCTTTGGTTCTGGCTTTTAGCTCCCATGAAAGGTCCTGAACTGTCTGTGCTGGGGTGACAAGGAGCCCTGGATAGACAATTGCCAGAGCTCTTCTCAGCCCCTGGCATAGCCAGGTTGCTAAGGAGACTTGGCTTCAGGATGGGCCCCAGAGCTCACCCCTTCCGGGGTTATTGTCTTCTCTCTCTGCCAAGGCACTCCAGTAGCAGCAGAGACACTCTTTCAGTCACAATATGCTCTACTTGGGCCTCTGGCAGCAGCAGATCCTGCCCTGCATCTTCCCTCTGCCAGCACGCTTGGCGAGCAGCCTCTCTTCCTGCAGTTGTTCCATCCCTGCACCCCCTGCACTGAGACTGGAGTGGTGGGATCGCATCCTCTGGTTCTGTTGGCTGTGGAGGCTGGAGTTTTGGCTCCTACCACCCACCTCTTCACCCCAGTGTCTTCACCTCATACATTTGCATCATGACCATTTGGTCTCCTGTCTGGTTTCCTGCTATGGTGGCTGCAGCTATCAGCAAGATTTGGAGGAGATAGAAAAAGCCAAGGATGGGAGAGAGATGAGGCCTTTTGTAGGAATCGCCTGTTCAGGGACTTAAAACTTCTTAAAGAGCCAATTCTCAGGACTCCTTGGGAAGTGTGCAGGCTCTGGTTGTCATTTCCAGGATGGTTCTTCCCGTCATTTCTCCTTCCATCACCTGTGGCAGGATGAGCCTGCCATATGAGGAAAGGCTGAGAGAGCTGGGTTTGTCCAGCCTTGAGAAAAGGTGGCTCAGGGAGGAGACCTTGTCACCATGTTCCAGTGTTTAAAGTGGCTATGAAGAGGGTGGAGACTCCCTTTTTACAAGGAGTCATATGGAAAAGATGAGGATTTGGAATTATCTCCCCAGGAATAATCTCCCCAGGAAAGTGGTGGATTCCCCAGTGTTGGACACTTGAGATTCAGCTGGACAGGGTGCTGGGACATCCAGTCTAGATCATGCTTTCCCTAGAAAGGCTGGACCAGATCATTCCTGAGGTCCTTTCCAAGCTGGTATTCACTGATTGGGCTCTCAGCTACCCCCAGGTGTCCTGCAGGGCTGGGTGCTGCTTGAGCAATTCCTTCAATGTGCCAGTTTTGTGGAAACTTGGAATTATCCAACTTCCCTGGATTCTTTGCAATTTTCTCTCTTGGAGGAAGGTATTCTGAAGTTTTAACATTAACAGGCTGAGAGTTTCTTTCAAGCCATTGAACAGGTATCTTTGTCAGTCATCTTTTCAGATAGCGAGTCTGTTTGTCTGTAGGTAAGCAAGGAGAATTGCTCACCCTGAACACTTCTAAAGTGGCGTAAAAGTTAGCTGCTTGTGGCTTTGAGTATGATGTTGCTCACCTGAGCAATCGTTTTCACTCTGCCTTTTGTAGATAGCTGATTCTTAAATGGGGATGATGTTGGTTTTGTATCTAAACTGCAAGTTGAAGAAAGCAAGCTGGTGTCTTATCTCTTAAGATGGGATCCAGCATTAAGCATGCTTTCTCTCTAAAAAGCATTATGAAGTTAGACTTTGGGAAGAACTAGAATACAAGTGAAATGTAACATGGAGATTTATATGTAATTATCAGTTTGGTTCAATTTCGGATCAACATGCAGAAAATACTGTTTGATTTTAAACATTTTTAAACACCCATTACATTTGCTTTTAAACCTCTATGGCATTTGACTTGAACCAGGAAGGTCTGCTCGAGAAAGCAGGGCATGTCTATGGAAAACCTTGTAGATCTGTATGTAGTTTGCTAGGTAACTAATATTTATATTTCATTTATGGTTTAGTGTGCTTACAGACATCTTATCTGCAGTGTGATTTCCCAGATGCTTATGCTGTTGACTTGATTTTGAAGCATGTTTGCAGTGAGAGTGGACAGGCAGCAAAGATTTATTTCTTGAGGTTTTGATTCAATTTAGTATCAATGAGCAAGAGGAATGTTGAAATCAGTAAGGCTACAGAGGCATGAGATGGGTTACTAACTTGTTTTGTATGAAAATACTGTTTGTCTGAGTTAAATATCTAGGAATGTCTTGTTTAGCAGTGATCCTGGTTATAAATACTAGGGTTTTCAGGGCTAATGATAAAATTAGTTTCACCAACCTTTTAGACTCCTTTGCTAGTCTTCAGTAGAAAAGAGCACACTGTTTCCATCTAATATTTGTGTAGCCAGTTGTTTGAGTGATGATATCTGCTTACACATGTACAGCTTGTATTTCAAATGCTAAATAGTGATGTGAGATTTATGAATATGGTTTTGACAGTACCTGCGCTTAAGCAGAGTCCTTAGATGCGTGTGGTTTGCAGAGAAATAGGAAAGACAGGGTAGCAACCTGAAATGGCTATTTCTAGGAAATGATACTGTATAGAATTATACTTGGTCATTTGTAATTAGTGGAGTTTCTCCATATTTAGTTATTTTCCCCAATACTGAGTGTTTCTTATGCTCTGTGTCACGAAACCCTGCAGAATCTGCATCGTGATGGTTATGTTGTGCTGTTTGCCTGTGTGGGCACAGGAATACCCCTTTCTGCTGAGGTGGGGGAGTTGACAAAAACCAATCATTGTCCATATATTGGAGGGCAACCGAAGTTTCTTTTTTAGCACGCTTACCCTTAGAGAAGAAATTTCACAACTGGCTACACATACGCACCTATATGTATGCACAAACTTTATTTAGGTGTTTTAAAGGAATTTGGGACCTAGAATGTAAGAACTCTGCTTTTACTTCTTTGCTTTGCCTCCTCTTTTCTGGTAGAGGAAATGTTTGACAGTCATCAATAAAAGATTAAATCATTGATGGCTATCAGGACAAACTAAACACATTTCGTGTGTTGATGCTGGCATAGTAGGAACTTTTCCAAGATGTTTCAGGCCTCATTCTCTGGTTTGTTTAAGGGCAGAGAATAAGGTCACAAAGGAAATCAAACCCTTATGTGGAGAAATGAAACATGAGGCCTACTGACTTCTAAAAAACATTTTAAATAACATTCTCTAAGGTTTCATTTTATACTGAAGGCAGCTGTAATAAGTTTTGGAAGATGGTGTAAGGTTTCTATTAAAGAGAGATTTTTTTGCTTGCTGCTTTTGTACCCAAATGAAGGAGCGAGAGAGATGGAATTAAAGCTTATTTAGTTTAAGGTGAGAAACTACAAGTTCTCTCCAGAACTGTAAAATAGTAATTTATGTGTTCTACTGTAATTTACAAATTATAAACTAGATCTTTGTTCCTCGATGTTTGAAAATGACACATAGAGCCTTGGGATAATTTAATAACTGCAACAACAAATGCACTTTTGCCACAAGTAAAATAAGACTGCTGCTTTGTAGCATGCTGCCAGCGTAGCCTCAGTGAGTAAATTCCCAGTAGATGTTTGCTGCATGCCAAATATATTATACTGTATAAAAGATCCCATTGTTCCATGGGCATCATTATTTGCTATTCTACTTGCAATGTTTGCTTGTGAAAGAGTTTATTGGAATCTAGCATGTTTAAAAAGGAACGCTTGGTTTGAAATTCACTTGATTTGCCTCATAACGTTCAAAGCTTTTACAGCATACAGCCTCTAAAAATAAATACTGAGGTCCACTGCTCTTTACTTATCTTTGAAAGAATTCCTGGAGCAGGGGGAAAGGACAGCTCAGGATGGGCAGTGGGTGTTTCACTTCTAATTCGTGGTTGAAAGTATAAGTAGGTCTGTATTAGCTTTACATTCTTATAAAATGAAATAGACAGCATTAGGTTTGCAGGAAGAATCCTGGAATGGTTTGGGTTGGAAGGGAGCTTAATGCTCATCTAGATTCAATGTGAAGATCTCCCACATTACCACACCAAATGACCAACTACAAATCAGAGAAAACTGCATTAGTAGATCTGCCTTACTGCTGGAAACAGAGATGTGTCTGTGGCAGATGCAATGGCTGCTGGTCCCTCTTAGGAGATGCTGAAATCAGCATCTGCCCAACTCTGATCACAGAGTTGGAAGGAAGGAACCTTAAACCTCCTCTGGTTCCAGCCCCCTGTCATCGGCAGGGACCCCTTCCACTGGAGCAGCTTGCTCCAAGCCCCTGTGTCCAGCCTGGCCTTGAACACTGCCAGGGATGGGGCAGCCACAGCTTCTTTGGGCACCCTGTGCCAGCGCCTCAGCACCCTCACAGGGAAGAGCTTCTGCCTAAGAGCTCAGCTCAATCTAATCTAAGAAGGTGGAGAGTTCCCTGCTAGGCTGGTGAGACTGCATCTTTCTGAGGGGTTTCTGAGAAGAGTGGCATTTTCCATCCCACTTACTGAATTCAGAGCAATTTGGTAAGCAGGGCTGCTGTTTTGAGGGTTTTTCCTTCAAACATCACATAAGAAAAAGCTTTTACACTTTGTCCATTTGCCTTCTCTGGCACAAAAAGGCCGTTGATGGCCCTGATGATGGGAGCTGGCTCCTGCACTGCCCACCACCCCGGAAGATTTTAGGTGGTTGGATCAGGCTTAATGAGGATGATGAAAATGTGATTTCCCCAATGGCTATGAATATTGCATCCACAAAATTGGGCTGGAAATTCTGGCTTCAGTGGTTCTGTGGGTACCCAGGTGATACAGGATACAGTCGGTATGTTTGGTGATGTCAGCTTGGCCAAGAATGTTTGATAAATGCTTAAGCAAGTTCATAGATCCAGAGCTCTATTGGCTCACACTGAATACACTGCAGTTTTCCAGAGGACTCTGCGTTTCCCTGTGTCCTGATCCGACTAAGAACAAACTGGTATTTCTGCTGCTGTGTTGGTAAAGCAAAGAGCAGCTATTGTGCACTGGTCACAGCATTTTCAATAGTCTAGGTGCTTGGTATGTGCATCCTGCTTGAGGACTTTCAGTGCTGAGGCTTCTCCTAGTTTTGGGAAGTTCCCTTTGGTTGTTTGCTGGGTAGGGTGGCATTGTCTGTCCTGCTCACTGGATAATAAAGCAGTTTGGTAACCAGGACTGTCATCTTGAGGACTTCTCATTCAAACATCGCATAATCAGGTTTTAAAATGAATCAATATTTTTTCTTCTTAATTTGTAGAGTTTTAGTAGAATTAAAATGTTTAAAACTCAGAGGTACTTCTAATAGCTCAAACAAGAGAACAATTTTACTTAATTCTTGCTGAGTTGAGCTATGAAAAATGCTTAAAGTTTCTAAGCACAATTTCTCCCCTCCCCTCAAATAGCTATTCTTTCTATTACAAGTGTAGTGCTCAAGTCATCTCCTTTGAACTGCAGTTTTTGTTATAGGTTTTGGCCGCTGTGTTGTTTCGGAGGAGTCAGCCAACAGGCTTACAGGGCTGCTTGGCTCGAGTTCACTTACAGTTTTCTTGGCAGCTTGGCTTATTTATGCATCTTTATTTCTCTCCCTCCCCCTCTCCCTCCTCCTCGCTGCCTCTCTCCACCCGAACAGAGCGATCACCGCACAGGCCCATCCTCCAAGCTGGCCTTCCAGCAAACGCCTCTGCAGTCGTCGGAGGGGATGTCGAGTTTGTCTGCAAGGTCTACAGTGATGCCCAACCTCACATTCAATGGATAAAACACGTAGAGAAGAATGGCAGTAAATACGGGCCAGATGGACTGCCCTATCTTCAGGTTTTGAAGGTGAGGCTTTACAGATGCTGGTGATGGTGACGACTTCTTTAAAGCATCGAATGTACTTGGTGTAAATCCAGGAGTTTTGAGATGTGAACTTCTTTTGGAAGAGGAATTGTTTGTGTTAGGAATGAAATAATGACTTAGATAAGCATTCGATTGTCTAAATGTTAACTATACAGTTTATAGACACTGTTTTGCTCTTTTTTGCTTCTGTGAAGTCCTTTATCTCTGAATGTTTCAGGTGTGACTTGTTCAGAAAAAAATGAAAACCCTCTTAAGACCACCATTGACATTTATGTATGGGTAGAACACATCCAAAACATCCCTGGGACAATCGACTCCATTTCCTTCACACTTCTTCAGCCTCCGTTTCAAACTAACATGACACCCGCTGTAAAAGCTTGTTGGCAGGGTTGGGTTTTCTGGATGCTGAGCCTGCAGAGATGTCCATTTTTTGCTGGTGTATCAGTGGTGGGTTCTGAGCAAGCCTGACCAAGGAAACTCCAGAGTTTTTGAGCTGGGTGGCATTGCCAAAGCTCAGCACAGTGGCTGGCAGGACAGCCAGCTCTAAACCATCTTGTGTCATACAGCCAGTGTAACAGCCCAGGACCTTTTCCCCCCTTCACTGCTGTTTTCTAACTCCTCATGTGATGCTTTTGATTTAACCCCCCCAAAAAAGCCCGACAAAACCCCCAAACAACCCCCAGACCTTCAATGTTTTGACTCTGTGTGAAGTGGAAGGCATATTTTTATGACGTGTTGGTGGTGGGACCATAGATTGGTGTCCGTTTTGGGCAGCAGTGACATTGTTCTCCTGTGTTATTGGTCTATTCTAGCATTCGGGGATAAATAGTTCCAATGCTGAAGTGCTGACACTGTACAATGTGACAGAGGCGGACGCTGGAGAATATATTTGTAAGGTCTCCAATTATATAGGGGAGGCCAACCAGTCTGCCTGGCTCTCAGTTCTGCCAAGTTTACAAGGTAACAATGTTTTTTAAAGCAAGCTGGATGTAGAAGCTGGAAAAAATGGTGCTTTGGGAGACTGCAGGCAGCTTGTAGGATAACTCTTTGGCCTTGTGGTATATGTGTAATCCTTCTTTGGTGATGCAACTGGTATTACACCAGCAGCCATGGAAAAATTCCCACAATATTCTGTGTGTACTATAACCACTGGTTTCTTTATTCTCTCTTGTGTCTGTATGTTTATGTCACTTTTGTTGTTGATTCTGCATACTTCGCAGTTCACATACAGGGTACTCATTGAATAAAGTAATTATGACCTATATATATTTACATATATATATAAATATATATATATGAAGTGTGCATAATGTACCCATTGAAGCACAAATTAAGTCAATTTAATCACTCATAACTTCCCATGTCACCTGTGAATGCACAGGGTGGGAGGGTTTCCCATTTGTTATTCACACATTATTAACTGGGTAATAACCCACCAATAATGTGACTACAACTCACAACTACATTTACTTTAAAATGGCCTGGTAAAAATGTGTTTATTCCCTCATCCTGTATTTCAAAGTAATGTCTTTGAATGGAACAGAGACAGAAAGCAACAAACAATCATTTCTCTAGATCTCCATCATAGAGACTTTGATGTCTTGTTGAGCCCATCTTGGGACAGCTGGGGAGCAGGTCTAAGATTTACTCTATCTGTGTGAGTTTGGATAATCACTGATACACAGATGGGTTTGGTGCATAATGACTTGTCAAGCCAGAGATTTAGCAAGTCTGGAAGGAAACCAGTGAAAAAAAACACCCAACTTCCAGAATTTCTTTTTCCATCTTTAAGATTTAGATCTAGTGGAGGGTGTCCCTGCCTGTGGCAGGGGGTTGCAACTCCATGACCTTTAAGGTCCCTTCCAACCCAAACCATTGTAGGATTTCCATTTCCTGGTTCTTGAACCTTTGTAAGGTCCAGTTTTTCTCTACATCTGAGAGCCACAGCTGATCTTTGGACAAGAGCTCTGAGATACCTTCCACCGTACTTCTAAGCAAACTACCAAAAATTACCAGACTTGTATTAAAACAAGACTGGGCAACACTGCACAATGTACAGTATTTATGTGAAGTGCAGTGGATGATGCAAGGACCATATGCTGCTTAAGACAGCTACTAAGTTGTGTCTTTTCAAGCAGAATTTGCCTTTCTTTTAATCCTTTCAGACTATGTTTTTATAGTAAATTCTTTCCTCTGGAACAGGTAACTACATGTGAAGGATCCTGCGTTCTGTCCTACTTTGTTTTCTCTTTTGTCTTTCGACTTTCTTTTATTATAAAACAAGAATAAAAAAGAAAAATCTTTGTGGGTGAATTTTTCCATGTCATTTGATTGCATGCATGTTTAGGTGGTGAGTTTAGGTCTGGTGAAGGGTATCGATTACTTTCTGAGGTGAGCTGGGACCTGTTGGTAAACGCCTTTTGGATGAGGGATTGTGGATGGGGAAGGAGCTTTGCATCTCTGCATCTCTACCTTTACAAAGCCCTGTGGCTCCATCTCCCTATCCACAAGAATTCTTTCAGTGTCTAGCTTTTTCTCTTGCTTCCCTCTCTTGTTTTTTTTTAGGCTGCCGGTGTTAACACCACGGACAAAGAAATTGAGGTTCTCTATATACGGAATGTAACTTTTGAGGATGCTGGGGAGTATACATGCTTGGCGGGTAATTCTATTGGGATATCCTTTCACACTGCATGGTTGACAGTTCTGCCAGGTATACACTGCTCTCTTTCTGTGGTTTTTCCTCTTTTGTTTTTCCCCTTGTTGATTGCTGCAGAATTAAGCACGGCTTCTGTCCTAGAAATGGAACTTTACAATGATTTTTATATAAACACAGTTGTCTTCGAGCCAATGAATTGTTTTGTCCCATTGTTTTGCAACTCCAAAAGCCTAATAACAGCAACAGAACAAAAGGGTTGGGGAATGGCTTTTGCACTTAATTGGGATATTTTCACGTCTGTTAAATGATTATCTGAAATGCTAAGGAGCTGCCTTTCCTTAGCACTTCACTGAGATGACTGAAAATCAGCACATTAATCATTGTAAACTTTTTCAAGAGGATGAAAGTCAAAGCTTCTTTTGAAGCTTTGGGACTAATTTGGCCACGGTCAGGTACTGGTTCATTAAAATACCTGAGCTACTCAGTGTACTCCAGTTCAATTTCATCTATGCAAATTCTGATTTTAATGCCAATGGATTGCGTACAGAAGCAGTGTCTTCCATATCTTGGGAATCGGCTCTGTGCATCTTTAAACATTGCATGCTCTAAGAAAACAAGTAGTCGTTTGCTTTTACTGCAAAGCATGTCTTGCTGTTTTGGGGTTGATGATGTTTCTGTCCTTAAAAGAAACAAACATCAATGTGCTTTATTGCCTGGAAATTGTTATCAGCTGTTAGAAGATGTAACTGTAGTTGGTTTTGACACTAGTCAAATCTTCTCGTTTATAACTGTTGGCAGCTGCCTTAGGAGTTCCTTTGAAAAAAGAACATGAACCACCTGAGGTTTGCTGGGTCATCTTGTGCTTACCATTTATTAATTGTTAATCCTAAGTAAAAGGTACAAAACCTGCATGTGCATATGGCTGAGGTTCATATTACGGGAGTGAAATGTTCCCTTTTGCTGCAGATTTCTTACCTGTTATTAAAATATACTGAACAAGGCAACTCTATTACATCTCACTCGTATGTGAACACTGAGCCTGCATGCCCTGCCACCAAGCAGGCAAAGCAGTACTTGTGTAGAGCTTGCTTCTGCAGTGTTTGCATTTTGCAAGTGCTTGAAATGTATTTTTTAAACCCATTTTCTGGGATGGGATGTTTTTTAGGAGCTTAGAATGAGGCACAAGAAAATCTCAGCTTGAAACGTGCGTTGCTTGCGGAGTGACCGCTGATTGCTGTGGAATGCTGCTTATCTGGGGGGCTGAATCCCAGATAAGGGATTAAGGACAGTGTTTGCACATATAACTGCCTTGAAGATAACTTCAAAATGCTTTCAATCAGAGTAACAGCTATGTAGAACCACTCCCACCAAAACCTAATCTCATAGGCTTGTAACCACTGATGAGGTTATTTGAAATATGCAGTCCTCATGCAGGACTCATTAATTAATGTATTGGTAGCAATTCAGCTTCCACTTGCCTTATGCTTCTTAATCTTACACTTCAAAGAACCTCAGGGGAGGCAGACATCCAATATAATGTGGCAGCCAGATCTTTGAAACCCCCCTGAAACTCTTAACCTGAGTTTAGAAGCATGATGAGGCATGATTCATCCTGCCTTCCCTCTGTGTTTTGAGATTCCCACTGAAAACTTTGGATAAACAGGCAATGCAGACTCAAGCCCAAATGTCTGTTTGCACATTTAGACTGTCTCAGACTAACTAATTCAATATTTTACACTTAGATAAGTCTTTATATGATTAAAATTAACTACAGGGCTTTTGAAGTTTGGCTTCAGCCACAAAATGAACCTGAGCCTAGTTTGAAGACTCCGTTTTTTGATTCCCCTGTAAAATTATGCTCAGTCATCCACTTTTTCAATGTATATGCATCTGCCTTTATAAGCAGACACATGTATATGCCTGTATGTGTCTAGATACGTGCACAAGCTCATGCTGAATGGCAAACTGGGAATTCAAAGCAGTAAAAGAGAAGTTACTCTCAGATTGCAAGATGGCCTAAACATTCATAACATTCTGTATGTCACGCAGTCACTGCAAGAATTGCTGGTACTTTACCATGTCAGGTTGTTCCAAGCACTGTGTTGAACTGTGTTTGTTACCATCTGCTAACTCTGTGACATGATTGTTCCCTCCTAAAAACTTCCAATCCAGCTCCTGAAAAAGAAAAAGAGTACCCGGCATCCCCAGACTACCTGGAAATAGCAATTTACTGCATAGGGGTCTTCTTAATTGCCTGCATGGTGCTGACGGTCATCCTGTGCCGCATGAAGAACACCACCAAGAAGCCTGATTTCAGCAGCCAGCCCGCTGTCCATAAGCTGACAAAGCGAATCCCTCTGCGCAGACAGGTAACAGAAAGTAGATAAAGAGTTCAAAAAACCTTTTACCAAACAGCTAAGCCAGCACATCCTTAGCTTTGGAATGAAAACCTTTGGAATGGGGAATAAATAAACATTACACCAAGTTGCAGTGAGGATGGGATTTAGTCTGGCACCTAGGAGGCTGGCATGGGAAGAAAGTACATCTTAACACAGCAATGTGTCTCAAGGCAGGGATGTTAAGAGGAGGAATGAAAAAAATGGAGTATGTTCTGTATTAACAGGCTATAGATGGAAAAAATGTATTTAAAGTATTTTAGGGCCTGATCCCACAGCTCATTGAAGTCAATGGAAAAAATTTAACTGACTTAATGGACTTTGGAACAGAATCCTATTTAATTGTGTATTTATAATGTTTCTAAGGTGACTGTTATTGTAGTAACTAGGTACCAGATACAGAGAGGTATTTTTCAGGAAGAATTTTGGAGACTGAGGGGAGGGAATTTCATAGCCAAGCATCCAGAAACAACCCCAGAATAGAAAAAGACTGTAACAAATAAGAATCGTGGAGATACTCTATCAGCTCTTGGACAGTTTGATAAAGATGCTGATGCTTTTGAGTGAAGAACAAAAGCAAACTTCAGATTTAAAACCAGAATCGCATGAAGTACGTTTTACAATTGCTTGTGGCTGGCAATGAGTGTTTCTGGAGAGGGCAGTACCACGAGCAGCACCACGAGCAGCAAACCAGTTGAATGAGTAACAGGACTTTGGCTTTGTCACAGGCCATCCCTTGCCAAAACAACCTCCATTCCCACATACCATCCTCTCCTGAAAGACTTGTTTCCTTTGAAGCTGGAGTTTAATATGTTTTGATTGTCTTGCAGTAGGTCTTCAGGATAGACCTCTGAACCCACCAAATCCTACCCCAGGCCCTCACCCCTGTGAGGTGGAGGGATGTTGGCCCCTGAGGCTGTAGTTCACCTCGCTATTCAAAATAGGCACCATCTGCAGGGGTTGCATCCAGGCTTTGCTCAGGGGGTTTGGATCTTAGGGTTTAGTTTGGGTCCATCTACACCATGTGCAGATGTGCATGTAGATGTGCAGAATTTCTGCAGCTTGTTTTTAGCCTGTCCAGAACATTATTAGTGTCAGAGTGCCTTAAAAATACTACTTCAGTGTGGGTAAATGTTTGAAATTTAGATGCACCATCACACATGATAGGATGGAGCTTGGTCTTGGGATTTTGAGCAGTATTACTTCATTTCTATCATGGTTTCAGAATGTCCATGGTTAAGATGCTATCAGGTAGTAATGCTTTAGCCAGTCTTCCTCTGAAGTGTGGTATTTTGCAAAATCTTGAGGTGGGGGACATGAAGTTTGTCTGATCTGAAAAATATTTGGCTTGTTTCATGCACAAAAATGTTAATTCGTCTTTCATCTGACTTTTTTCCCCACTTTTCTTGGTAATGTTATGATTTTACTCTTTGCTTAGAAATCACCAGGAAGAAGAGGGATTATGAGTGTATCAGAGTCATAAACCGCCAGCTCAATTTGCACATTTCTATGGCTTAAAATCTGTGTAGCTTTCTGGACAAAGAAGGCTTTTCTAATGTTGTATACTTAACCAGAGAGAGATACATATCATCTGCTTAGATAAAAGACATTTATTAGAGTTCTGCCTGAATACAAAAGCATCATAATGACTCAGATAAGTTGACGGCATAAAAAAATACCTCTGGTTTGGTGTGAGCTCAGTTGTGTCAGTTGGAAATGGTTCCTCAGGGGGAGAGTGTTATTTCATTGCGTGTGACAGCAGTGCCAACCGCTGCCCTCAGTTTAGTTATTTATCGTTAAATGATGCAATATGGACCTTCTCCAAAGCTATTGTTTCACATAGGAAAGAAATATTTGTCTTACAACATGCCTGTCAGATAGGATTTTATTTACGTATTTTGTTTTTCTGGATCTTCTTTGCCAAAACAGCATCTTGTTTTTAAAAGTGGGAACAGTTTTTCGAGGAGCTGTATGTATGTTTGAAAGTGCGAATCCTATTTCAACCCCTAAGCAAAAATTCCACTACTCTCAATTCTCCCAAGTCGTTTCTTGTGAACAGGAGTTTCTCATTGAAGGGCTCTCTGCTTTCGTATCTTCAGAGAGGGAAGTGTAACTGCTAGAAGCATTAGAAGAAATCTGTATTTCTGTTCTGGTGATTTCACTGGTTATTTCACTAATTGCCTGTGTTAGCTTGTAGAAGTAGGATAAAGCAAGCAATCCCTGAAGACCTGCTCATCAACAGTGAACATTCCTTCATTTTTCAGTTAGCATCTCCTCAGTCTCTAAGGCTGCAGCAATTGTTTGGTTTCTGCATTTCTTTCCAGCTTGGTTTTGGATATTAGAATTGTTGTCAAAAATCAAGAACCATCAAAAATAATCCAGGAGATGTTTTATTTCATGGGTGTGTTTCTGGATTATTCAGCTCTGTTTGTTTTGCTGTACTGCCAGCTTTACTTTTTGTTTTGGTTTATTTGCATTTCAGAGGTCTCTGTTTAAAGCCTGCTGGGGTATTGTCACTGAACCTTTATTTATCTGTTGGTCACAGAAGGCTCTCTCTTGCCTTTGTGCTGTGTGAGTGAGGGATAGAGAAAGTGGCTGAGTTGTTGAGAGAATGGGGGAGATGCTCATGGCAGGTAAACTGTGAGCTGGGCAGAGATCTGGGGCTGGCTGATGGGTTTTGTTGGAATTCCAGAGGAATGAGGCCATAGATCAGGGAATTCTTGATATTGTTTTCAAAGCTTTCTGCTGCTGGGTCAAGCTCCCTAAGGATCTGGATATGAAAATAATCCTGGTTCACAAAGAGGCATTTGCATGACTGTGATGCCATCTTGCCTAAGCAGAAGAGTCTTGCTGAGTAACATATGGTTTGGTTTGCAGGACTAGGTTCTCATACACTGTTTTGTCTGAGCTACTATAGGATTTTATCATTCCCCACATGCAGGCATTTTTTTCCCTGCCAAAATGCAGTTCTTTTCACGTTTATAGGAGGGGTCATGATGAAGGGTTTATCAGTTTCCTCCCCCTACAAACCTCAGCCTCCCTAGGTCTGGAACTTGGTTTTCAAAATAGAAACTGCTTACAGGGAAATCCATCAAGCAGTTCCTCCTTTTTATATAAAAGCAGAGATGTGCATTGCTCTGTTGATATTAGCAATGTCCTGTACAGAAGTACAGCTTGAGATTGAGGGGGAAAGGAGTATTTGTAGGATTGAACATCACAAGCTGCTTTGCAGTATAGGCTTCAGGAGACAGGGTCACTGAACCAAAAAGGTACAGAGTAGCCTCTAGTAGGATATACATCTGTTTTGTAGAACTTATTTTTCTGTTCTCAAATAATTGTAATTGAAAAAGACAAAATGACAGTCTCTGGTGACTTGCCCAGTCAAAGTCAAGTATGAGTGTGTGTCATCACTAGAGCATTTCATTATTGCTATCACAGTTAATCTGTCAAATAAGGTCCCCTTGACTTGGGTGTACGTATGTGTCTTAAAAAGGGAGGAATGATTTCTTATGCTCAGTCTTTTAAATACATTCCTATTAATTTATATCTACTGTCATTGTTGAGTCTAAGCCTTCATAAAGATATAGTGAGTGCCTTTGTGATGAACAATGATTGGTTTAAAGTAAGATTTAAGCTCACCCAGAAAATAGCTAATTCAAGATGATGATATCAGCTAGAACCTATAAAAAAGAAAAGTGGTATGGAACAAGTAAAGTATCAAGGTATTTTACATAGTATTGAGCTGTACAAATGTCATTTTAAACACTGGACTCTGAACTACAAAGATTAATACACAACTGTCAGTAGCATAGGTTGTAAGGGATTTATCTTAATACCTATTTTAGCTTCTGGCTTTGTCCTTGGATTTCTCTGTATGGAAACCATTGACTTGCCCAGTAGTACTCATTTGTTATGTTGTTGTATGTTGTTATAAGTGTTTCAAAAGGAGTGCTTTTCATGAAGGGGTGCTTTAAATGTCAGTACCTAACACTAGGAATCCTCAGTTTTGTGTGTAGTGCGTTTCACCTTCTATTTTCCTAGATCCAGTCACTTAGGTAGACTGATTCCACCAACAGCTAATAGCGTTACTTACTAATTATATTTATATACATATATGCATATGATTTCAAATTAACTTTTATAGCAGAGCCTTCAAAAAGACTGACAATTATAGGAAATCACTGCATGGCTGCTAAAATCTCACAGCATGAATGCCAGAACTGACAGATCTAGGCTTTGGGACATGGTATAAATCATCAGTGAAGGAAAACACCCTTCATAATCAATTACAGACAATTACACACTGCTCTGCAGCTGATTTTGCCACATGGCATTTAAAGATTCCAGCAAAGATTTGTTTGTTTTAAATGCTCCACTGCTTAGAAATGCTTGTAAAGCATTAACTTAGAGCTGATTAAATACAGTGTGTTGGCCAAAGGAAAAATACATTGGGGATATAATCATGCATTGGTACATGATGTTTGGACACAGTGGGCTTTTTTCTTTCTGAAATGCAGATCTGGGGCTGAAGTCCTGCCTGAGGCTGGTACTTTCCTTGGTTCTGGCCTCTTAAAAGCACAGAAAGAATATTTTATGGTGGAGATCTACCTTTATGTTGAGGTTGAGGTCCTGTTCAGTGTTTGCTTAAGTCATGCTGACTTCTGTCTTGTTTTAATTGAACACTCAAAATAGCTCCTTAGTGTAGTATTATCACTTAAAACAGGTGTCACCAACACACTGAGTAGACCTTGAAGAAGCCTAATTCACCTATATCAGATGTCCTTCATTGCTTCTGTGCCCTGGCTTGGCTTTGTTCCTTTGTCTCTGAGAACAGATAAAGGTGGTGAGCTGGGTGACTGCCCAGTTCATGCATTCTGACTAGATGTCCAGCTGCTGCTTCTTGGCACCTAATAGACCCCAAAGTGGCCCTGAAGTCTGCATATTGGCCATGTACAATTACAGGCTCAAGGCAAATACTCACTGTGGCACTATGGCTTGTATTAGGCCTGTGTCTAATGTACCTTGAGTCTTTGCATAATTGAAAGCAAAAAGAGTATCCAGATACTTGAAGGTAACACCACATACTGAAATGTAGGGCTTGTGTCAAGAGTATCACTGGTTCTTGAGCCTGCATGGGAGAAGATTGGACAGCAGTGCTGCAAGGAGCAAGGTAGAAAGAGGCTTTCTATACATGCTCTTACTTAAATGTATACATTGAAGTTGACCATGTCTTCTGACCTTGGAGGAGGTGGGGTTTTCCTTGCTGTTTGATAGTGCACTCTAAAGCAACAAAAGAAGGTGCTTAAGGGACGAGTTCAAAGGTTAATTCTTGACTAGTGCAGAAAAGTTGTAAAGCCATTTTGAAACAGAAAATCTCCAATCACAGGCCAGCCTGGATTGCCTCCATCTTTTCTGGAGCAGGTTTTTATAGCCCTTGAGCTCCTGTAACTCCTTGTACTGCTCCAGTTAATCAATCAGAAGAATATTCCCTGGGAGTACAGTCCATTTTTCTTCTCCCAGACAGTAAGTAGTTCCTCTGGATTTCTCATCATTCCTATCCACATTAATGCACTCTGGTTACCTACAGCATCTTTGGCCAGTCATCCAGTATTGTGTGAAGTAAACATGTGCAACAGGGTTAAAAGGGAAACTGGCAGAGTCTTTCATCTGGTTTTTTTTTTTTCTATACATTATTACTATGAAACTTCTGTGTTTAAAGTGCATCAACAGAGTATTTCCATTTATTGCAAGTTTACATTTATAGGTTTTAACCATGCTAAGACTGCTGAATTGTAGGGTAAGAGCTAGGGGGAAGATGAAACTCTGGCAGAGATCTGAACAGTGTCTAATACAAACCTTGCATTCATGAAGAAAAAGACTCCAGAATGCTTTGGGCCAATTCTGATACATAAGGGGTATCTAAATTTGGCAGTTTCACTTCCATGCCTGCTTGATGTCTCATGAAAACAATGGCTATAATGACAAAGAAAGGCAAGGAAATAAAGGCGATGTTAATAAATACAGGAGGATCATGACTTGCATAAAGGTCTTGGTAGAATGGCTGGAGAATAATGGGCAGATTTGGGAAATGTGGGGGGAAGTGGTCATAGACTAGGTTTGTAGTGAGAGATGGTAAAAATGGAACCCAGAAATAACAGGAAAATGAAACCTAGGGGAACTCCCGGGGGACAGAGGAGTTGCGACATTGTTTGTGGACGTTTGCACATCTCGTAGTGCTGAGCTGGTTCATTTCATAAAGCATCATTTTTAAATCACAATGAAAATGAGCAGAAATATAAGCAAAAGACTGATTCTAGGCCTGGTTCTTATGCTGGCTTGCCATAATGCTCCAGCAGATGTGTTCCCCTCTGTACACTGTGTATGGCAGCATCTCTCTCTTGGACTCTGCTCAGCATTCATTTACTGATTTATTTAGAGCTATGTAGTCTGCCTTAAGAGTAGTTTTCTCTTTGTATCCCAAGTGGCCACTGTATCTATTATCCCAAAGAAATGTGCCAGGTACTTAGATTTGCCAAAATAAATATAAAGATTGAAGATGATGGAATGAATGAGTGGGGTCCAGCTTTCCTTTGAATGGTACCATAATTTGTGCAGTTGTACCCTCTTGTTCCATAGACACCTTAGTATCTTGCATGCAGAAACTGGAGCTTCTAATATCAGGAAAGGTCAGTCAGCTGCAAAACTGATTACCAAGGCCATATTTTTTTATAGCAATCCTTAACACTTTTTCCTTATGAAACCTCTTTCCAGTCTTCATCTCTAGTCCTAGAAAAAGGTGTCAAGAAGCCAAAACTGTTTGATGAGATGGGTTTGAGGATATCTTCCTGCAGAAAAACAAGTGGTCAAGAGTATTTATGAAGAGAAATCTGTTTAAGAGCATTAGCCTTGTCTTGTCAAAATATGTTGTGCAAGAGCATGACTTGATAAAGCCTTCCAGCCTCGTTCTGAGGAGCTTGAGTAATTCCGTAGGCTGAAATGCTGTAATTACTAATTTGGCTTAATATAAGGAAGCAGTAATATGGACTTCTCAGGTGTCATGGAGACAAGAGGATTTTGTGTTCATATCACTGTGTCACTGATTTGCACTTTAATGCTATTAGGATCTATTTGCTTATAATTGCTTCATCTAGTTATAAGATCTGTGGAACAAAATTGTAACCCGGTGACATTTTACATAAGCAACCCTGGATATTACATGAGCAAACCTGGTGTCAAAGTTGACTCCAGGCGAAGGAGATGAAGGTCAACAGTGGTAGTTATTCTGATGCTCTAGGCTTTCAACTTGGGCTGGGTTCCAGCAATGCTGGCTGAGAAGCACCTCCTGCCACCTGATGTGAGGATGGTACCGGTGATGGCACTGTGAAAGAATCTGCATCCTGCTTTGACCACCGGATTTGGGCTTGGCCAAGCCTTTCATGGCCTGAAGAGAGAAGGAGGATTCACACTTAAAGGGGGGGGGAAGACTGTCAATGCAAGCATTTTTGGTTTGTCTTCATATTCACATGAAACTTTGAGGTCAGCAGACAGCAGGTTGCTGCTTGCAGGTTTGGGGAAACAGCCCTGTGGAAGGTTCACACCAAAACAAGTTTTGTTACGTGGATGGAAGAGCTGCCTCCTTTTTCGAAGCAGTTATCATTAAGTGTCTTTGCTCTAAGGAGAACATCGAGACCCATGAGAAATCATATTCCAAAGTGAATTACATTTCAAAGCATTGGACATTAAATTATTTTTAGGAGCTCTTCTCCACATTGCCTGCAGAATCTTTAATTAAGAATGTAGTTAACTGAAAACTTGAGTATCCCCCAATTATTGTGAAGCTTTTCATGCTTTCAATATTGAATGCTTAGAAAATATAGAATCTTAGAATCCTTTAGGTTGGAAAAGACCTCTGAGGTCTTCAAGTCCAGGCATAAACCTAGCACTTCCAAGTCCACTGTTAAACCATGTCCCTAAGCACCACCACATCTGGTTTTTTTATAGAGACTTCCAGGCCTGGTAACTCCACCACTGCCCTGGCAGCCTTCTCCAATGCTTTTGATAACCATTTTGGTGAGGATGTTTTTCCTAATATCTAATTCAACCCTTCCCTCGTGCAACTTGAGGTTCTTTTCTTCTTGTCCTATCACTTCCTAATTGGGAAAAATACAACACCCACCTTGCTACAACCTCCTTTCAGGTAGTTGTAGAGAGCAATAAGGTCCCCTCTGAGCCTCCTTTTTCGCAGGTAAACCACTCCAGGTTCCTCAGCCATTTCTCATACTTGTGCTCCAGACTCTTCACCAGCTTTGCTGCCCTTCTCTGGTGAAAAATATAGGAGCCTTTGCAAAAATAATGTTTTTAATCAGAAATCCAAAATTTCAGTTTACTGTTAACACCAAAAAACGGAGTGAAACTATCTTCAGACTGAATGCATTTAAAACTCACATGGTTCTTGACCTGGGCAGACACAGCCTTGGCAGCAATTAGTTACTATCGTGCTTACAAGGAGGAAAAATATGTGAGAATCATACACTAGAAACAGGACTGTAGGTTCACTTCTTAATACCACTGTTCTGAGCTGGCTTGGTTATCAGGTGCTGCTGGGTTTCAGATTTTGGGTCAGAATTACATCTCTGCCTTTCTTTTTTGCATCTTGTATTACAACAATAGGTGTCAGCCGACTCGAGCTCCTCCATGAATTCCAACACGCCTCTGGTGAGGATAACCACTCGCCTTTCCTCGACTGCTGATGCCCCCATGCTGGCAGGAGTCTCGGAATATGAACTGCCAGAAGACCCAAAATGGGAGTTTCCAAGAGATAAGTATGTAGTCTGTTTCCTTTCGCACTACCTATGCACTTCTGAAGAACATGATTTGTAATGAGTCCTTTTAACTCAAGAAACTCTGAGAAATCTCAATTACCCAAATCTCCTGAAGATCAAGATGCAATTAATTCAATTGTCTGAAGTCTGTTTAAATGGTAACTAAATTTTCTCTGCCTGTTGTTCTGGTTTTATTTTCAGATTTCTTGTAGGTTTTCAGATATTCTGCTAAAATGCGTCTCCTCGATCAGGAAAAGAGTGAATCTGAAATGTTGTCGCAAAATGTATATGGTCTAGACTGAGAGAAAATAGCCACATACAGGCATTAGAATCATAGAATAGTTACAGTTGGAAAGGACCTTAAGATCATCCAGTTCCAACCCCCTGCCATAAGCAGGGACACCTCACACTAAACCATGGCACCCAAGGTTTCGTCCAACCTGGCCTTGAACACTGCCAGGAATGGAACATTCACAACTTCCTTGGACAACCCATTCCAGTGCCTCAGCACCCTCACCTTATTGGTGAAGGACAGTCAAGATTTCCTCAAGCAATACCTCTGTACATTAAACCATGTTCTTCAGTTATTACTTAGTTAATATTTATAGAGCAGGTAATACAATATCATGTAGGAGATAAAGTCTAGAATATGGTATTAGACAACCTTTTCTTTCAGTCAAGACTCTGGGTAGGATTTGTTTTGATTTTATATTAGCCTGTATTAATGGAGATGGTGATTTTTGATTTAAGAGGACATTTTGCATATTGTATGCATATACATATAACTTCTGTGGTTTAAAAGTATTAGGTTTCAAGCAGAGCTTGCTGAATTTTGATATATGCAAATTTATGTGGCTCCATAATGTTTTCTTCAAAGTCTGTTGACTAACATGCAAAATGAGCTGCTGAATAATCTAATTAAAGATGTACCCATATTTTTTAATATAAAGAAGACATGTAAAAGAGAGATAATAGAGGTAGAACCATGATTATATGTTAACGTTAATACTAACTTGAAGAGGCCTTTAGGTGGCTTTATCATGAACAGTTCTCTTTGAAAGTTCAGGGTTGTAACTTTTGGAAGGCAGAGCTGTAATTCTGAGCCTTCTGACAACTGTTCTGGAAATCGTTTTAATGATGTAGCTGCAAAGCGGTGCAAAACACTGTAATTGCCACCTGCAGGATTCTAGTCAACAGTGGGGGCCTGTATATGTGCTGCTGTCAGCCCGGACCCTGTGGGGATACACTAAATGCGGAAAAATTTAGAGTGCTAAACATTTCAAACCAGCATTCAGCACAAATGGCGGCGGAGCAGATTTGCAATGAAAGGAGGCTATTTAGAGGCAGTTTATTAGGTTGGGGGGCAGGAGGCGCACAATGAGGGGTTTGTTACTTTAGTCCTAGCAGGGCAATAGCACATAAATTAACCAGTTTCCAATGCAAATGTTTGTTCTCTGCCAAGATCCTAAATTCAATTTTAGTTCTGGAGTGACCTCAGCATAGCATACGCTGCCCTTCAGACTTTGCACCTTTTAAAACTCGCGTTTGCTTTAGAAACTGATCCAAAACAGCTCGAGGGATTCTAACCGAGGCAAAGACCGCATCTGACAAGGAGTCAGTGGGCTGCCCCCCGGAGGAGCCCCCTCTCACTTCTGACTTGTGCCCAAGTGGATAAGCAGGGTTTTCAAACTGCTGAGCCTTGGTTTAAAGCTCTCCTGTGGATGATACGACAATCTCCCTGTATTTCACTGGGGAAGACAGAAGGCCATGCTTTAAGAATGAGTCCCTACATACACTGTATCTGTGAATCTTGCTTTTGACCATGAAAAGCCAATCCTGAGGAACTTGGTTGTGAAAATGCTTCTCTGAGTCTGACCCCTCCTCTGGATAACATTAGCAGCATCAAACTCCTCGACCACCCTCCCACATTCCTTGCTATGGCACTGCTTCTGGTTGTTAGATGATATTTTCTGCAAGTAAAGAAGCGCAAATCTGGCCCTTAAGCATTTAGGCTGGAACAAAAAAGATCTCGCCCAGAGGCTTTGAAGTTTCTTTTTAATTCTATCTTTTTATCCTCATAAATTTGAGCTTGACATCTCTGTGTCTGTTACAGCTGAGCAGGTTTTGCAAGCAGGTGTATGCTCTGCAAAATACACTTTGCACAGCGTGCTTAATAACTGCTCCTTTTAAAAGGTTTCTAATGTGGATACTGTGATTATAACTGAGTTTCAGTTTCTTCCAGCCATTTGCTTCCCACTTTCTGAGCAGAACCTGGGTGCTTGCAGACAGGAGGCATCTTCCGTTACCCTTTTGCTTGTGGCAAAGAGCCTGCAGCCAAGAAACACCCACTATGCTAGACCCAGCTGTGGGTAAATAAAGCATCCTGTCTTGCCCCTTAAAGGATCAAAGGGTGTTGGATCTTGCTGGGGTGGCTGTAAAGAAGACAGCTTGTAGGCGATGTTCGGATGTGCCAAGTGCTTTGTCCCATGGAGGTGCTGCCAGGCAGGGAGAGCATCACCTCTATGCATGGTGGGCCTTGCAGCAGAGAGCAGAGCTGGTGGCTGTGGCAGCTCCTGTCAGCTCTCCAAGGCACAAGAGCATCAGTAACACTGGAGCCTTTACCCAGTCCCTCACAGCAGTAACCTCTCCTGAGCCTTCGCTGCATGTTTGTCACCAGCCACCTGGGGCAAGAGCCTTGTGGAAGATACAGCTCCTTTTCCAAAGCAGTTAAGTGCCTTTGCTCTAAGGAAAATGTCAAGAGCCCTGAGAAGTTGTACTCCAAAGTGAATTACATTTCAGAGCATCAGGCATTAGTTTTAGGAGCTCTCCACATTGACTATCACCAACTTCCTTTCTCTTCCCCTCATCATCTCTCCCTCAAGAAGGCAGCTGGGTGGCCATCTTTTCAGCCATCCAACAGAGAAATGAGTTTGATAATCACCCCCAGACCTGCTGTCTGTCCTGCCTCATTCCTCCAGTGCAAGACATCATTAGGCAAATGTTCACAGCCTGCGTCCCCAAACAGAAAGCAAGAATGAATTTTGAGCTAAAATTATGCTGCCTGAGAACATATTTGATTTTACTTTTTGTTTGCACTGTGCCACCCTATCACAGGAGTTAATACCTAAAACATCTGCTCTTAATGCCACCCGTTACCACACAAATCAGCTGCCTGAAAGTGACCACATAGCAACACGCACAAAGAAACTTCTTTCATCTCCTTGTGGTCAGTGTGCAAAAGAAGATGTCTGGCCATGTTACAAGGACAGGAAAAGCTCACGTGTCAATTGCTGCTTTCTGAAAGCTCTGCCCCTCCATGCTGTGTCTCCCTGCTACAGCCTCATACAAGGAGAGGGAGAGCTTAAAGGCTGGGTTTAGCAACTGGTCTGCCCTTTTGAGATGCTCGGTATCCCATCCCTAAGAAAACATACTGTGGCGCACATGAAAACTGATGCATACACAGAGTCTCATTAGTTCCATATGATAAATGCTTCGTGCTGCAGCAAGATGCTGAAAGCTTTTTATATTTAGCCCTGGAATTTCACTGGCTGCATCCCTTCACCAGATGCTGAGTGTTAATCTCCTGTTTGCACCTCTAGGCTGACGCTGGGTAAACCCCTGGGAGAAGGTTGCTTTGGGCAAGTCGTCATGGCCGAAGCGGTGGGGATTGACAAAGACAGGCCTAAAGAAGCAGTGACTGTGGCAGTCAAGATGCTGAAAGGTAAGAAAATTGGGTGATTAGGGATCAGAATGGGTGATATGGCAGTCTTCATCCACGAAAAGTTCCTTTTGTGGCATCTGAACTCTGTCATCATGGGGGGGTCAAAGAGCACATAGCTGACCTCAGCCTTCAGCAGTTTGGGGTGTAAATCTGTGCCTTGACAGCCTGTTTATCTTGAGCAGTGAGTATTTAGGAGGCAGGAGATATATTAGCATCGTGTGGGTCTCTCTGCTTTTAGTTTAGTTCATGTCAGAGGCTGTCAATATGTGTATCCCAGCCCATTCAGTCCAGGTGGTTGGTGCCTATTTATTTTGCGTTTAATCATAAGCTTAGTTTACAGGAAAGGCATAGTTATTGGAGACTTGATAGCTAAGGACAGCATTTTTGTGTCTGATACTACTGCTGCCTCTTAACACACAACATTGAAGAGTTGGTCAGTTCATCAAAGACTGAGATTATTTTTTGTTAGGACATAATTTATGACTTCATGTAACATACAGTGTATACAGGAAAACAAATCCTGTATTCTTCATTCAGAAACACACGTTTTACACCAACTGATGAGCCTTTGTGAAGTTCAGGGTGGCATGCTTAGAAAATACAAACCGAACCTGTTTCTTGTACAGATGATGCTACAGAAAAAGATCTGTCTGACCTGGTGTCAGAGATGGAGATGATGAAGATGATTGGGAAGCATAAAAACATCATCAATCTCCTTGGAGCCTGTACCCAGGATGGTGAGTAGAGAAAGGAAAGTAAAGCAGGACTTCCCAGCAGGTCTGCAAAAGTCTCATTAATCATAATTTTTCAAGAGTTTTTTAAGGAAGCAGTCATGCCGTGATGGGATTTTTAGATATTTCCTTAGCTTAGCAGCAATATTTTAACTCCTGTCTCTCATTATACTTGCAGCTTTAATATGAGAAAGGGTACTATATCAAATGAAAACTCTCTAATCCCTTGCTGCAGGGCAAAAAATGACATTTTACAGGGGCTTTACCCATGCCTCTTGTTCTGAATTGTCAGTCCTGTTTTAGTGGAACTTGTATCCCATGAATCTGCAATGAGCATTTTTACCCTCTGAAGACCACAGTGTTTTTATTAAAAGCTAATTATGTCACGTAAAGTGATGCAGAATGGCATAAAACTCTGGAAGTTAAAAAAATCTTAAGCACTTCCCCTTTGTTTGAGATCTCACAGCATTTTCTGATTGAAAATGCTTGCTGTTCAGTACATGGCATGGTCTGGAAAGGAACAGTCACTGGCTCAGGGTTTAGGTACTTTCAGACACTAATTGTACCTCTGCTGCTATCCTGCTATGGAGCTTTGGGCCAGTCATTTGGCCAGGTCTAGACCTCCTTTTGTTTCAAGTAGTCCATACTGATTTCACAGTTAAGCATTTATTGGTTCAGTTCATTCATTATAGAACGCTAAAAGCTTCTCCACATAAAAACACTTTACCCTTTGATCTTACTCTGGCTTTCACATGCTTCTGTTTATCCAAAGGTCCATTGTATGTGATAGTAGAATATGCTTCCAAAGGAAACCTGCGTGAGTACCTGCGAGCACGCCGCCCCCCGGGGATGGAGTATTCATTTGATATTAACAGGGTACCAGAAGAGCAGATGACATTCAAGGACTTAGTGTCATGCACCTACCAGCTGGCAAGAGGCATGGAGTACCTGGCTTCACAAAAAGTAGGTAGAACTCAGCAAATACTACACAGAGTATGTGATGTGTGTATTTGTTTGGCACTTTCTGAGTTTGGTTTTGTTCTTATCTCGTTTATGTTCAAGAATTTATTGGGAAAAGAGCCCTTCTAAAACGAGTTGCATAATCCACGCTCTTGGAGAGCAGTGGGAAAATTCATACACTTGAAGTTTTCAGTCACTGTTTAACAATATTGCTAAAATGAGGCGCAGAATGGATCACTTCAAGTAAACATTGTGTACATATCTGCTGGTTGAATTCATAAGCCCAGGTGGTCACTTGATTACACAAGTCACATTATTCCACCCATGGGGCAGCAGGCACCATTTGCCTTCTGTTTCCAGTCAAATCAACCAAATCATTTCATAGAGTGATGTAAAATAAACGCGTTCAGTTACTTGGAGGGTTTATGGAATGATAATAGGCAGAGTTAAGAAGACCACAAGATACCAGGGCAGAAATGAACAGAAGAGGCAAAAAGAATGGACTGAATTTGTCACTTAAATTGCGCGCTTCACTTAAAACTGGTGTTTGTCAGGAGAGCAAGCTTATTGAAAGAATTCATTTATCCTGTCATGTCCCTGGACATTTATTTCTTCAACTTTTCTTTTTAACCAGTAAATTGATTAAATTACAGTTACGAAACCCTAAATATCCCTGTATAACTGACTGTAAACATACTGTGGCTTGGTGGACAAGCAATCATGAATACCCTGCATGGTGTTCAGACCCAGTGGCTAAACCGATATTGATGATAAGTGCTTCCTGCAAGGTGTGGAGTGGTTAGTGGGATTTGTGCTAATTTCCAGTCATGTTCGCTCCCAAGTACGGAGCTGTTTTTAACCGAAGTGTAACCCTCCATTCCTGTTGTGTGGAGCCATGATTTTACTGCTTTTCTGCACTCTTAGAGGTTGTGTGTGTAATCTAGGTCTAATTTTGCTTTTATTCTTTAATTGTGAAGCAGTAATTCTCAGCATAGTAGGGTGGTCAGGGCAACATGCATGACACCGAGACAGAAATCTAATGGAGTAAGCATAAATACTGTGTTATGTAAAGCACCTCAGGGTATCTCTTTTTAAGAGTAATGAAACACTTTCCTGGCAGTGAGCCATATCCCAAGAAAACAGAACTGTTGTGAAGGGAAAAGGAAATCTTTTGATTATCAAATCTTGAGCACAAGCATCCACCTGAGAAGCTCTGAAGTGCTGTTATTGAACACTACCAAGAAGGGGTAAGCTTACAGAGATGCACAGGGCAGAACCATTTCATCCTTGACACAGGCCCTTTGCAAAAGCACTTGGTCAGCACGGCACTGAACTTGACAGAGTGTGAGGGATTGCACAAGGCAGAGGGAAAACATAGGCAGCACATATTAAGCTGTGCATTCCTGTTCTTCAGATATCCCACCACTTCTGTTTGTATTTCACTAGATCTTTTTTCCTTAGGGATCCATTTACTGAACTGATAATAAGATACTGAACTGATAATAAGAGCTGGTCTTCTCGCAGTATTTCCATCATGGAGGAACTGTGAGAAGGCCAGTGTTCTTGTTATTTCAGTCCAACAAATAGTGCACTGAGACTTCAAAACCAAACGAAGATGATGTTTGGGCACCTACTTTTTGCCTTATGTAAAGTTTTTGCCTTACAAGCAATTGCACTTGGAAACAATATCCCAATTCTAAAGTTGGTTGGATGCTTTTTAGAACTCTTGGCATGCCCTCTCTAGCCTTCCAGTACTATGCAAGAACCACGGGGGAGCTTCAGGAACAGGGACTGGCCCAGATTGTTGTAAAGAGACAGCGAATTGTTAGGGCCAGAGGTCAGCTAGGAAACCTGTCAGATATGGTAATCAACAGGGGGACCATTTAGAAGATAGGAAGAGCATTAGTTGCAAAAATGAAGGATATGAGAGGTATACTGACAGAAGGTGCCAGGATTTGTGTCACTTGGTGTCACATGCCAGTTGAGATGCTCTACGGTACCCCCAGCCTTCTGTTCTGGAAAGGCTTGGGTCTGCTGCAGATCCTGTGTCATCCCTGATAGTCTCATCCAGATACCTTAGATATCCTCAGGTATCTCAGATGACATTATGAACCTGTAGTTGGTCAACTGCTTTGAGTCTCAGAGGGTGTTCTTATATGTGTAAGGACAGGGAAGTAGGAAGGCTTTTGCTGATGGTGAATTACAAGACTGATTTGATGCTGAAAGCATGTACTATTGTCTGGTCCTGTGCACATAAAGGCATTGCTGGAGCAAGTTTTTCTTGGCAGTTCCCCATGGCTAACCCAGTGAGGAGCAGAAATTTCATTTTACCCATGCAGGGTAAGAGATCTCAGCAAATTGCTGGGACAGGTTATAATGCAAGAAAGAAACTGGCTCTGGTATAATTTCTGTAGTGGTTCAGTCCAGCATGTCTATGCACATGCTGAAGTTCAGTCTAGCATGTCTATGCACATGCTGAAATAAAGAGTACAACAAAAAGGGTAATCCAAAATGATGGGGAAAGAACTTGAAAAGAAGTAGAATATCCTAGGGGGAATTCAAATACGATGTTTCTTACCATGCCATCTTGTATGAACCCTAATAAGGCTACTTAAACACAGGAATAATACCCAGAGCAATCACAATGTACTTTCAGTGTCAAGTTTTTAGGATAATGCTGACATGAAGGAAAAGTCTTTGAGGAGAGAGCTTGGATACTGAAACTAAATGTGTTGTTTTAAAAGCGAACAGCCAAGCCTGGACTGTTTTGGGCTTTTTCTTTCCATAACTACTTACAGTCTTAGGTTTGAAGTAAATTCACACACTCTAGACATCTATTTTAAAGTTATATATTGTGGTTATACTTCATGTTAAGATCTTCTATATTAAAAATGGTTTCACTGCTCCAGACTGTCAGGTTTTAGCTATTGTGAGATAATACAGTTTAAGAGAAGCAATGTAACGTTCATTAATAGTATCTGTAATGAAAGTGCTGCAATACCTGTACCTGGGCACATGTAATGGAGAGTGAATCACAAACAGCTTTAGCAAAACACAAGCCTTAAGTAAACCAGGATTTTCTAAGAGGCTTCTTAGGGCTGGTGTTCACCTTGGAAACACCAGGTGAGAGGATGGATTACAGTAAGAAAGACAACCTTATTTCACGGGCTTTTAGTAAATGTGTGACTTTCCCACCTTGTGATTTAGGTTAAAATCTGCAATGGAGGCTTATTTGCAGTGTGGAAGTAATTTAACTTTTACAACAGTTTATTTCAGTGGGCCTTTTTTATTTCCCTTTTCTTTCCAGTGTATCCATCGAGACTTGGCTGCAAGAAATGTTTTGGTGACTGAAAATAATGTCATGAAAATAGCAGACTTTGGTTTAGCCAGAGACATCAACAATATAGATTATTATAAAAAGACTACTAATGTAAGTGGATGGTTCTCTTAGCTCTGAAAACAAGTGTTACTTTTAATGTTTCACTTAAAAACTGTGGTTGTAAACATAATGGGCTTCTTGTACAGCAGCCTCACTTTTCATCTCAGACAGAAAACAGGGATCAAGGACATAAGTGTTTCTGTCCTCTCTTACCATGACAGTTAGTAAAAAAGATAACCAAAGAGGCTGTATATTGTATGATTTATTAGGAATTCTAAAATACAGAATTGCTTTTTGTGTGTCCCTGACTCCAGTCACTTGAAATAGTGGAAATATTCCTGTTGACTCCAGCATATTTTGTACCAAGTGGAGAATCATGACAGGCACTGCATGAGCAGTGCTAGAAATCACCCTAAGAAAAGTCCTATTTCGGTGTTGTAATGCCACATATAGCTTTATGCTTTTTTGCCTGTATTTATTATGTTATGTACAAGTTATGGGGGTCATATCAAATTGAGGCTACAAGTTTAGAAAACGGGTTTTTACTCCCTGCTCTGTCACCATTTTGCTGTTTAATTTGTACCCAATCAAGAAGATAGGTTGTTTCAGAGGTAGCTACCGGTGCCTAGTTTGAACAGCTTACGCCTCTTCCCTAGGAGATCTGATGAGATACACTTGGGTTTTGATGGGAACTTTGCAGTTCTACAGGCTGTATAAATACTTATTAACAGTCATGTATAAGGGCCTTTCTATCAAAATAAAGCACCAAGTAATTAATAGCATTAAAATGATAATATCTGCCTGCTTCCAAAAGACAGAGCAATGAGGAGTGGGTACATCAGCACCAGACGGAGTTGCACCTTCTTCATATCAAATGTAGCGCGACTCCTGTGCTCTGAGCAGAGCTGTCTGTGCAAAGCAGCAAGCAGTTGTGACTGAGTTTTGGGTCACTGCAAAAGGTAGAACATAAAGCCCATATTCTTATTACAAACCTTATTTTTTCCAGGCAGGTCTATTTGTCAGAGGATTATTTATTGGGTTTTTTGTCTTGTCTTGTATCATTCTCCCAGCAAGCAATCTGGGAACTTTCTGGGGAGCCCGCTTTAGCCCATTTTGCCTTGTCCCTCTTAAAATCTTGAATGTAAATCCTATGCTGGTTTGCATTAGCAGACTATTCTCTATGAACTGATTAATATGTTAGAAAAATCAGTGCTGAAATCATCCTGTAAATTACAGCTGTTTTAACTTCTCTTCCCTTCCCCTCCCGACTTACAGGGACGGCTTCCAGTAAAGTGGATGGCTCCAGAAGCTCTGTTTGACAGAGTTTACACACATCAAAGTGATGTGTAAGTGGCCTTATTTGAGTGGGATTTTGAGGGGCGGAGGGGGGGTCGTTTTGTTGTGCATTTGTGAAAGTTTGGGATATTTTCAAGTGTATTTTGCTGTTGTCCTTTACCTTTAAGCATTTTCGTTCTGTTTCACATATTAATAGATGGAGCAGGACTTGCCCTTAGAAAGTGAGGATTTTATGGTAGACTGCTAACCAGTGCTCTGTTACTAATCTGCCCAGCTTCAAAGCACATGAAAGGTGGAAAATGCTAACCTCCTTCTGTCAGTGCGGAAGTTTTCCCCCTTGAACTTATTTACGGATGTGCAGCTACAAAGAGTCTATCTAATTTGCTTGGCTTTTGACATACTCTGGACTTCCTTCAGGTTAAAAAACATGCAAGGGAGAGAAGGAAAGAAAAAGTTCTTATAAAAAGTTGTGCTAAGTTTAGGTACAATAAAACACAGGCTGGATATAGTGGGAAAGTTCTCTCTGATTTTCAGGAGTGTTGGTGCTTCCCATGTAGCAGAAATCACTGGACTCTGACACTTCAAATCTTTTAATGTGTGCACAAAAGTCACTGGCTGATGCAACCCGACTGCTCAGGATTTATTCTGCTTCCTATTAGTGTTTCCTAAGCCCATCTACAGTACTCGTGTGCACTGTGCTTGAAGTAGATGTGTATTTTTATGCAGTGCAGATGAAGATCTCATGGTTTTTATTTCTCCAAGAGAAGCTGTTAACTGTAAAGGGCTGGATGTTTCCCAGCACCGCTTTAAAAGGTTATGCGTGTCAGTGCAGGGTTAAAGGGAAAAAGGGCAGGGTGGAGAAAATAAGGGGTATCTCCTCATTCTTTAGCATGGGTCTACTTCTTGAGCTGTGCTCTCCTTAAGAAAAGCATTTACTGAGGTTTTTCCTCAATATTTACAAGGAGACTGTATACACAGGGTAAGGGTGAATCCCACTTTTGTTCTGAAACAACATCTTGGGAAAAATATTTAAGTGAATGTGAAGTAAACCACTTCACTGATTCAAGACTGAAAATCAGCCTCTTGGCCCCATGGTGGCTTTGAAGAAGGCTAAAGATAATATTATTGTAGGTTTGTGCATACAGTTTACTAAAATACACTGCTCGAAGCCCAGAGAGCTGCAGAGAAGCTGGGGAGCCAGTGCAAGCTGTGTGCTGTAGCTTACCTGGCAAAGCTGCCTGCCAAAGAGCCCTGGGTTGCCAGCGAGGTGGGCACTGGAGGAGGTGGCAAGCAGGCAGGAAAACTGGCTTAACATGATCTTCCTTCATTTCCTAACAACAACTAATAATACAAAATAGGAGAGCAGAATGAGGCAAAATGTTTTTGTTTTGAACAGTCTGCTTTTTTTCCAAAATACCCTGCCACATCATTGCAATCCAGCTCAGCTGTGAGTGTTCTGTAAGTAATTAAGCTGTGAAGACGTGGTTCTTTGCAGTAGTCCTGGAAACTCGGGTGCTTAGAGCACAGCAGACAAAGGCAGAGAGTGTGTTTCTGACCTTTCTGCTCATGTCAGTCACTATTTCTATATGCTCTCCAGACATATATCCAATTAATGGACTGTTATAGTGACAGGACAAGGGGAATGGTTTTAACCTGCCCAAGGGGAGACTGAGATGAGCTCATAGGCAGAAGCTGTTCCCTGTGAGGGTGCTGAGGCACTGGCCCAGGGTGCCCAGAGAAGCTGTGGCTGCCCCATCCCTGGCAGTGCTCAAGGCCAGGTTGGCCACAGGGGCTTGGAGCAAGCTGCTGCAGTGGAAGGGGTCCCTGCCTGTGGCAGGGGTTGGAACTGGATGAGCTTTAAAGTTCCTTTCTTCCAACTCTGTGGTCAGAGTTGGGCAGATGCTGATTTCATCATCTCCTAAGAGAAGCCAACAGACATTGCATCTGACACAGACACATCTCTGTTTCCAGCAGTAAGGCAGATCTATTAATCCGGTTTTCTCTTTGATTTGTAGTTGGTCATTTGGTGTGTTAATGTGGGAGATCTTCACGTTAGGAGGGTCGCCCTACCCAGGAATCCCAGTGGAGGAACTTTTTAAGCTGCTTAAAGAAGGGCACCGAATGGATAAACCTGCCAACTGCACCAATGAACTGTAAGGACCCTTATTTGCTATACCAGGACTGGAGGGCATAAAGTGTACTGAATTCACATGGTCATTGCTACCCCCAGCAGAATTGCTGGACTCTAAAATTTTAGATACACATGTGTGTAAGATACATAAAGAAAAGGTATGAAAAGGTCTTCAGGAAACGTTTGACAGAGGATTTAAGCATCTTCTTTGCATACGCTGCTGTGATCCCATTGAAAAAAGAAGAGATCATCTACTATCCTGTCTTCATCAGTGTTTTTACACCCACATTTGCTTTATTTTAATCTCATTAACATGAAAATGCCTAAATGACCATTAATCATACGTAGGGTACATCAGGCTGGTTTTGTACACAACAAAACACATCTGGGAACTTCTGTGTTAGCACACCATTATCTCCTGGTGATGGAGGGGAGAGTGTTTTCCCACTCTGCTATTTCAGTGGAGCTCTTTACTATTTTTAATTTATTTTTTCTTGCACATTTGAATTTCTTCACTTCACAAAGACCACAATCCCTAACACGCACAAATATTTAAGCATGAGTAATTTAAACCCACTGAAATTCCTGGGAAAGAAGGCTACAGAATTGGGTCCACAAAAAAGCAATTTAGATACTGGGGGGGGGGGGGGGG
>NDXB01001484.1:91010-121647 GCA_002631895.1 Agapornis roseicollis
TTCAGAATAGAAGGGGGGAAGAGAGATTCAGGATTAGAAAGCACCTTTGAGGGAAGGAAATATCACACAGTTTTGGCAAAGTCAGTGGTCCGTGTATAGGGCTGGGGATGCTCACTGCTTTACTTGTGATGAAGAGCATTGTGTCTGAAAAGGTTTGCGAGGAAACGCGTGATTTTAATTAAGCCAAGAAAATGTGTATTTCTTGCAGCTATATGATGATGAGAGATTGCTGGCATGCTGTGCCTTCACAGAGACCGACTTTCAAACAGTTGGTAGAAGACTTGGATCGGATTCTCACTCTCACAACTAATGAGGTAGGTAAATTGTTTCCCTCCATAAGCTGCTGATCAGGACAAATGCTTCAGGAGACAGATGGAATTTATTCAATTATGAAATCCTGCTCAAGTTCTCTTCTTGTTCTATTTGTTGTTGTCCTCTGAGGTTACACGGTTTCTTGCCATTATGCCTTGATTTACGTAACTAAACAGAAACACATCTTTAAAATGTTGTTGTTTATTTCTCTTTGCATCTTTTGATGTTTTTAGCATGGCAGTATCGAGGGACTGCATGCAGCAGGTTGAGAGGCAATGTTTATGTTTCAACATAAAGTTCATGTGAAGGAGACACGTAGAGTTCATGGTGTTTTTCATTTATCAGCTCGGTTTGATTCCCAGCCATGATATCTAGGTCAGAAAAGGAGAAACCTTTGATGATAGATTTCAGATTATATGTCTGAGAGTGAATTAGGTTCACTGAAATAGCTCTCTGTGGAGGGAGGGAGGACCCATAGGGAACATGTGAACAGTCATCCAATTATCCAAAGGTCCTGCCTAACACTGCTTCAGGTTGGGATTTATGAATGCAGAAAGGTTTTATTTGAGGAGAATTCTTTCAGAGGTCTGAGATATTATTAATTTTAGCAAGGAACACACTGATTAGGGTATTCGCACAGGAATCGACTCTCTTATCACAGGCACCTTTGAGGAAGATCACAAGTGATGGAAATGTTGATTCTTTTGGTGGAAACTTCTTTTGAAAGAAGATGCTTGGTGTCTCGGAAATGTTTTATGAATTCCTATTATTTTAAAAAATGATATGTATAATGGGAGGAAGAAAAAGAGCAAAACACTGAGGGAAGTAGCAGCAACTTGATTTAACAGTTTCAAATTAAATTTCTCTGATTTGCTATTACTTTATAAGGGGGAAAAAAAGTAGGGAAAAAAGATTTGGATTGTTTTATATACATATATATATTACTTTCTGATTTTTCATAATTGTCAGAGAAATAAGAAATGGATTATTATGCAGCTTTAAGAAAGTCTGTGTGCAAAAGTAATGACAGGAGAACCTGAGTAAAGCGATCCCATTTTTTATGATCATCATGTGTTCGGTAGATCCAGTTAAAAAAGGTTCTTTGGCTTCAGTGGCAGCTATATATTTGCCTGGATTCTGGTTTTAAGGCTTACTCTAAAAGCTGGCACCTTCAGGAGTTGCTCAGGGTTGGGTAGGAATATGTGTGTGCTCCCTTTGGAGTCGGTAATGTAGCTCTGCATATCATTACTATTTTCCCCTCATCCAGACCTACTGCATCTTGTCCTGCCTAAATTATGTATGATTTCACAAGACTTGTTGGAGGTGGGCTGGCTGTCACTGCAGATTGCTGGGTGGCTTGGACTGGACTGGATATGCACTTGCAAATTGAAGAGGGAGGTTCTGGGCTGCAATTCTAATCCTGGGAAAGGATATTGCTTGCTTTCTTGTGTGTGTTTAACCATCTAGCCTTCTGAAGTCAGGGAGCTGGAAGGATCTCAAAGGTAACCCGAAAAGGCCTTTAGGGTTCTGTCAATTACTTTAGACTAGAATCACAGGAAAAGAGGCTGGGAAAAGCTCAGGAGCACATCCAGACCATCTGATTGGCCTATGGCAGGATCCACTATACATTTGTCATTCCTGACAGATGTTTATGTAACTTGTCCTTAAACATCTCCACTGCTGTATTTCTGCATCGCCCCTTGACAGTCTATTGCTTTGTTTCATTAGCTTTGCTTCCTGCAAGTTTTTCCTAATCTCTGATCTTTCAACATAAGATACTGCTTTTTGTCCTATTTACCCTGGACATAGAAAGCAAATTATTTCACTTGTATTTGCAGCACATTTTATACAACTTGAAAACTTGTCTTCTCACTCAGTAGCTCCTGAGAACTCCAGTGCGTCCCATTTTCCTCCATAGCTTTTGAGACCTGTAATCTGCACAGGTTTCCTGAAGTCGGGTCCATCATGCTTCAGTGTGATGGTACTTCTGGTTATCCTCTCTAACGTGGCACTTTTCCTTTCCTCCTTGAATGACACTGTTGGTACAGAGTCAGCCTAGTTACTCAACAGCTTAATTTTTAGGGCAGTCAATAATATCTTGCTCTGCATTTGTGCAAGTTGCAAGTGATTACTTCTGCTTAAATGGTAATGTCTTGCTCTTCTCCATAATCATCACTTGTTGGGCTTTTTCATTAGTGTTTTGGGGGTTTGGGTTTTGTTTGCTTGTTATTTTTTCCCCTTCCAAAAGACCCTATTTCTGATGTTTCCATGGGTAGCATGAAATGTTTCCTAGAGCCCCAAAAGCAGAAGTTGCCAAGAGTCAACCTCAAGGGTATATTGTATCAACACCAGGAACCAACCTGGTACTGGGAACTTCTTATGCCCCTTTATGTGGCTCTGGCTTTTGGCATTGCATAAGGAAGATGGAGAGGGGATAAAAAGCCCACCTTAAATACTGAATTCACAACTGAATTACAGCAAGTCTTTTGATGTGACAAGCCATGCCTGATACCCCATGAGAAAGCCCTGTTTCTTCAGATACTGGAATACTTTCTTCAGATACTGGAATACTTTCTTCAGATACTGGAATACTTTCTTCTTCTGTCTGTCTAGAAAATGGTTGATTATTTCTGTTCATGTAGGACTGGTTGCCTAAGAAATACATGTCATTATTGCCCTTGTGGATTTTTTAAAGGCATGGTAGGCAGTAATCACAGATCCAAACTGCCTTCTCTTGCTGGCTACTGTATTTGTCGGCATTTTAAAACTTGCATTCACTGCTTTTAAAATGGTGACCATTTTTTAACTCTAATATGGTAATGATTGAATTTCTGATTTAAAAAAATACGTTAGCTGAAGAACTAAATTACCCCAAACCGAAGCCCAGCAGCATGAAATACTGACTGAGGTGGAAGACTTGTCTCGTCAGTACGATCATAACTTGCGGTTTAGCAAATGAAGAGATTGCATTTAAATGAATGCAGCTGCCTTTAGAAGTTGAAAGAGAAGGAACATTTCAAGGGGAAAAATAACTTTATTCTCTTGCCAAAACTGTTGTTTCTAGCAAAAAAGCCTTAACCCAAAACTTGGATTCAGCAGATATTATTTCCTTTTTTAATGACTGCTTTGGTCATAGCTACTCTGGGACACACTTGCTCACACACACATATGAAACCCCCAAAATCTAGTGACTTTATTTTCCTTTTTCAGCTCTTTTTTACGTTTATGCCACTGCATGTTTAAACACAAATTTAATATCACAGAATATAAAACAGAGATTCAAAGTGACCAAAGGAATAAAAAGTTGGAAGTATTCTTCCCTAGCCAAATCATTACCATGTGCTAAAGAAAAATGATTCTATTTAGGATGAAATTTCATTTTTATCATTGCGAGTGAAAAGTCCTCTTTTGATGTGGTTGGCAAGTTTATTTCCAGTGGTGCAGCTAATGCTGGTGATGTTGGACTTCAGAAAATTACTGTTACTGGTTTGGGTTTTCTTTCTCTATCCAAGCTTCTTGTTTTATGAGATACTTAAGCAAGAGGTGGGTTTGAATGCAGTTGTGTTACAGAAATGCGTGTCTTCTTTAAACATCTTTCACCCGTGGGATGATCAAGCCAAATCAGTGCAACAGTAACATGCTATTGTCAGTCTTACTGTCTAAAATGTGGTTTATTTCTTTTGTCATAGGAGTATCTGGACCTCAGTGGACCTCTTGAACAATATTCACCTAGTTACCCTGACACGAGGAGTTCGTGTTCTTCAGGTGATGACTCTGTTTTTTCTCCCGATCCAATGCCTTATGAACCTTGTCTTCCCAAGTACCAACACATGAATGGAAGTGTCAAAACATGAAAAGAAGTCATACAGAGGAATAAAGAAACAAGAACATCAAGCTACCTACCACATACAAAACAAAATCTTTTCTCCAGGACCTTAATGTTTCTGCTTGTACATATGAAATATGGAAAGAAGGAAGAAAAAGGAGAAAAAAAAACAAACTTGGAGGAAAGCAGTTCAGAACCTACATAAAGAATCTCAGAATTCACAACTTTTAAACATTCCCAACAAGAAGAGTGTTTATGAACTGTGTCTACGTACCCATTGCTATCAATTCTCTGGCTTCCTGTAAGCTGCAACAGACTTTCTTTGTACAATGGACCAGTTGGACTTGAGGCAAACTCTGGGTCTGCCTTTCTTGTTTATTTTGTAATATTTGGAGAAAATATATGTTGGCACACACTTACAGAGCACAAATGCAGTATATAGGTGCTGGATGTATGTAAATATATTCAAAATATGTATAAATATATATTATATATATTTACAATGAATTATTTTTTGTATTGATTTAAAAATGGATGTCCCGATCCACCTAGCGAATTAGTCTCTTTTTTAACAGCTATTTGCTAAATGCTGTTCTTACACAGAATTTCTTAATTTTCACCATCCAAAGGTGGAAAATACTTTGCTTTCAGGGAAAATGGTATATCGTTAATTTATTAACTAATTGGTAATGTACAAAACAGTTAATCGTTTATAGGGTTGTTGTGTTTTTATAATTTAAATGGCATTTCTATGCAGGCAGCACAGAGAACTAGTAGATATACTGCTCAGACTTTACTAGTTTTCAGATCTTTAAAAAAAATATTTACAGTATATAACTAATTTTGGGGAATTAAACTTTTGATTTATTTGTGTTTTAAAAGCGGCAGTGTCAGATGATTATTCTTATCAAAGCCAAATCCTTTAACAAGAAAGTCTTTTATTCTCACTACCTGTCACTTTAACAATTTAACTCTTTAGAAATGTTTCCCATGGCCAAAAATCGAAATCATTCCACACAGACACACACAAAAAAAAATAGAAGAAAATTTCAAAGAGGGTTCCTAAAGTAAGGAAAGACATGAATTAGTCTATAACCATGCAGAACATACTGCTCGAAAAGGAGCTGAGCTTCTACCCTGAGTTGCACATGCATCAAATTAACTGCAGTTCTCTTCCCTGAGTTTGGGTAATAGGTTCCAGATCTTTTGGCCTGTATCTTTCGCCTTTTAGACTATCCCTCTATTGTAACTTAAGTTAAAAAGAGAGTTGTTTATAATGACAATTTGCCATAGGAATATCAGCATCTTTTTAAGGGATTAATTCATGCTGACTCCGGTATTTCCTTCTGATCCATTCCATAACAGTAGGTATAGCACTGGCCTCTGCTAAATATCACTGTTGTTTGTATCTTTTTACAGAAGCCTTGTGTTTTTACTTTCAGAACAGTCACACTGATATGGCCATGCAATATGAATGCAAATTACACTGTTTTATGTGGTGGTGTTCTGTTTTGGTTGTCCTTTTATTTTTAAATTGGGTAAAAAGAAGTATTAAAATCTGTTAACTTTTGTACTGACAATAAAATGTTTCTACGGATATTAATGTTAAAATTACAAAATAAATGTCATGCAGCTTATTTTTCCTAATCCTTTGTGTCATACAAAATGGTTTCCTGAACATCAAGTGGTGGAACACATCCAGAAATGCTTCCTTTTGACCTAATCAGAGGGCCTATACTACCAAGCTATTCATTAGGAGTAATACTTTTGCCTCTGTCTCAAAATGTCTGTTCATGAATAATACAGATTATTTGAGTAAATATGTGTACAATATTTGGTGTTTGTGGGGTGGGTTGCTCTTTGCTGGAAGCCAGTTCATAGTATAGACATAGAATATTCTCTCTGGTTAGTCTGTATCCTTTCATTAGTGAGATTTTTCACCCATAGTGGAGAAGCTGGAGGACCATTTGTACAGGAGATCTTAAAAAAATTGAACATAAAGAGAATCATTATGGAGAGAGTACAAAACTTGGGGATTTTAGACTTGAAAACAGAAGGAAGATGCACCAAAATAGCTAGGAATAGAAAAAGTTACCATTTTCTGTTTGAGACAGAAATGGGACACTCATGGTCACGCTGCTGCTGCAGGTTAGCCAGAAAAGGCTGTTGAGCCTGGTCTTTACCACATGCTATAAGAGTACTCCAGACACCAAATAATCTTTGGCTTCTTTTTGTCTGTTTCTATTTTGACCAGAAATCTAATGCCAATCCCAAGAAACTCTAAAAAAGTGCTGTTAAAAAGCTGATGATTTCCAACTAAGAATTATCTGATTGAAAAATTCCCACTGGCTCTACTGAAAAGTAACAATTCCCTTTCCCCACGGTATCTATGACTATTAGCAGCAATGGAAGCTGCTGTCTGACTGAAACCACAGTAGTCTTAATGACACACGTCTGGCTTTAAGATTCTCCTAAACGGTATGAGAAGAACTTGAATCTTGCTCTGCTTCTATTAAAATGAACCTAATTGATCTTTACTACTTTGTCTTTTAAAAAATAACAGTATGTAATGCTCAGAATCGTGATGGAAAGGTGCTATTAAATGATGTAAACTTATTTGGTTACCCTGATTTTGTTTAAAACAGTTTGTCTGCTTTTCCATTGTTAATTTTCCAGTTTAGCTCTCAAAGATGTAGATTTACACCTTCGGCATAGACCACAATTTCACAAACACTGACTGAAGTATATTTATTATGCAATTTTCCTAATTTTCTAGTGTAATCCCTGGTTCAAGCTTTTATTCTTTCCTGCTATTTGAAGACTTTCTTCTCCATTGCCTACTGTTTAATTTCCTTCTATGAAAACACTGGCTGTAGAGCAGGGCACAGAAGCCTCAGTTTCTGGGAGAGAAGCAGATCATTCTCTGTGGGGTTACAAGAGGAAGATAAGCAGCAGAAAATAAGATCTGGCATTCACATTTGTCCAAGGGGGAAATATTCTTTATTGCCATGATTAGTTTTGGCTCTTTCATGAGAAGAAGGGGTTAGGAATTTGGATTACTATCTCATCTAAAAATAAAGTTGACATTATTAACAGCAGCATAATAATGAAAAGTAGCATTATATTAGGAAATGAATTTATATTGATGTGGATAACAAGGATTATGTTCAGTGTGTAAGCAGTTTCCTGTAGCACGTAATTGTTTCTTGTCCGGTGTTTAAGTATTGATTCAAATCAACACAGCGTAACATAAGAGAAAATATGAATGTAGAAACCAGGTTTGTTACGTTTCAAGTTCATAAGTAAGTACATATTGCTGTTTGGTTTTGGTTTGGATTTTTTTTCCCCAACTTTTTACCTATAATATATATACATGCATCAGATAAGAATATTACATCTATTCTGTCACTTTGTATTGATTTCATATCATTCATATTCAATATATGTTTCGTTATGCTTTTACACAAGAGTTGATCTGTGTTCTGGTTTTGCAATTTATCAAAAGAGAAGTAACTTCACTTTTACTTCTGGAAGTAACATGAGCAAAGCTGTGTACAAAGGAGTAATTTTCACATCTAACCCTTGAGAAAAGAGAACCACAAAACTAGTGAGAGGTTCAGTGATCTCAATGTCACTCATTTAACCAAGAGAAGGCTAAGAGTTGTCTTGAAAGGGTATATAGGCTGCTGTTGAAGTATTTTTTTAATAGTAAAGGTCTCTTCCATAAGAATTCCAAGTCAGTGCCTGAGATGTGGAGCAAAACCCATCTGGGCTAAGTGGAAGGGCAGACTTTTTGGATCGTAGGAAAAATGGAAGGAGCATCTTACCCTTGGGTGCCATTGACCTTCCCCTAGTTGGATCTCACATGGCTCAGCAGTGAGCAAAATCCAGTTGTTATGTAAGCTGGCTATAGTATTTCCTTCTGTCCTCCAATCCTGAGATGGGAAAGCTCATGTCATGCAGATCCTGAATGGCAAGTTTTGGAGACTTTCTTTAATCCAAGAAGCTTCAAGTATGTGCATAGTGCTGCTTGAAATCTGTGTCTGTTATTGTTAAGGGAAGGTAAAGAACCATTAGGAGACAAGTCCTTTAGCAAACATTCATATGCTGTAGTTTCATTTGAAAGTTTTTTAATTAGCTTAACATATTCAAGGGAAAGAAACTGGGACAAAACCAGTTGCTATTCATAGAAGGTGAAAAAAGCCAACCAACAAATGTTCTTGAAGGGTCATCTGTCCATTCTGTAACCAGGAAATTCTGTATCTGCATCATTTGATCTAATTAGTATAAAAATGTTTCATTGATTTTTTCTACAGTGAATGTAATAGAGTTGTTGTGATGGATGAAGCATAAGTTATCTCCAGCAATTTGTGCTTGGAAAGACCATCAATCCTTCTGCACCTGTAGATATGTCTGTGTACTTCCAAGCTTTTGCTGGTGTGTCCTAAATGTTACAAGTAGCTTAAATGCAATAGAATTTATAGAGCATTTTTATCCCCCTTTACCTATGCAAAACTCCTGTTAACCAGTTTTTCCATAAAACTCCTACAGGAGAGAAGATGGAAGCAGTCATCCTCCTCACGATGCACAGAAACAGAACAGGTAAGAGGCACCAGTTGCTTCAGGGTGTTTCTATTTGGATTTTAGAAACAGTTTCTTCACTGAAACCACTTGAACACTGGGATAAGCTGCTAGAGAAGCAGTGGAAACTGTCTGGCTGCAGATATTCAAGACTTGGCTGGTCAGGGTTGTGGATAACCTAATGTAAGGTCCCGCTTTCAACACAAGGTTGGCAAAGCTGATCTCCAGGGTCCCTTCCAGCTGAAACTTTTCCATGGTCTTGCAAATCTGAGTTGCTGGCCAAAGGTAACCCAGGTCTGAAGAGGAGTTCTGGAAAGCTGCACTGGCTCATGCGGAGGTTGTCAGTGGGATGTATTGTTCAGTAAATTCAATTTAATAGTGCATTTAACAAGAGAGAGATCCCCCTCTATTAAGGCGTTTGGATTTTAAAAGTCAGGTCCTGGATTGCTTTTGATTATCACAGCTGGTCAAAATTTTTCTGATTGAATTCCTATGCAGTGGAAAACCACTGTTTTGTCAAAAGCTCTGTAGAGCACGAGCATCATGCAGAAGATAAAGTATTTTGACCTTTTCAGAATGACACGACCCTATCAGCATCCTCTTGTCAGGAGGAAATGAAGTCATTTTATGTTGCAACTATTGAACACTGGACAATAATAAGGTCAAAGTAGAAATCTAGTATTTTGATTTTATTAAAACAGAGTGGTTGGACTAACTCAAAGTGACACCCAAGTGCTGCAAATAATTGCACTTTTAAAATGTTTTATTTATTATAAGAATATTATAAATAAATTCCAAATGCCAATATTTCCTGAGAAGTGCACTTCTACATATCAATGATGTTTATATTGCTCAAAGCCTGTCAGTATTTTGACATACTTTTACCTGATGCTCCACCTGTTTTGTCCTACTACCAAGCTTCTGAGTGGGAGCAGGAGCCAGTGTATCTCAGGAGGGGATGTAATTAGCCTGGTATCATTTTCACCAATCCAGCAACCCATACCGGGATCAGGTTGCCTGAATTACTGGACAAGCTTTTCCAAAGCCTCAAAGGGCATCCAGGGAGGATTAATATCTTTGTGGCATAGGAGCAACTCATCTCCTCTGCTGTGGCATCTAAGGCAATAAGGAGAGGGTGGATTAAAAAGACATCAATTGAGATCCCCAGTGTTGCTGCTGTCTGGAGAAATCTATGTCCCATTATACTGGAATGAAAGGAAATTACAGTTTATTGGAAAAAAATCAATACAGCTGTTTGAAAACATCAATCAATACAGACTGTTTGAAAAACACCTCAGAGGTGTAGCTGAGGTGCACTATTTTGTCTAGACATGTTTCCCTGGCATGACTATAATTTTCTTTAAGGGCTATTCAGCAGCATTACAGTACTTTCTTGTCCAGAAGTTTGCTGCCACAGAGATGCACAAACTGACACCTAAATAGTGCTGTAAGGCTAAATTTAGTAAGTCAAGGATCTGCCATGGGAATGATGGTTTGGATATTCAGAAGAGCAGGGATCATCCAGGTCTGGAAAGAGTGGGTGTGACACCACTGGAGAAAGTGGAGTTGCATCTTCTTGCATCATGCCTGGATTTCAAGACTTACGTGTTAGGAAGTTAGTGCCAGAGCTCCTGAGGAAACTTGGACCACGTGTGCCTGCAGCAGCAATGAGGTTTCCTGAGGGGGTGAGGGAGCTTCTCTGTGCAACCTTTGTACTGGTGGTGCAGAAGATGTATGTAAAGGCTTTCAGCTGAAGGGAAAGTAATGGTCTACCACAAGGAAGAAATATGCTGCAAGGAGAGAGGTGAGAGAAGAAAACTTGTGCAGTTGGCACTGGCTCTTAATTCAAAGTGTTTCCTTATGAAACTGCTCATTTTCTCCTCATCAGCTCCAGGAAGCCGCCAACCCAAATGCCTGTGTGCTCATCTCCTGTGAAGCTGCCAATGGGTTTGAAATGAAGCTGCCAGCATGCAGTTTGCCTGGTACATCCAACTCTGCTGAAGCATTTTCTTGCATGAATACTCATCTTACCAGGTTTCTTGACTGTATTTCATTTACTTTTCAATTAGTTTGGGTTTTTTTAATGAAGTATTTGCATTTTTCAAGTCACAGATTTGGGAAAAGAAAACAAACCAACAAAGCAAACCCAAGGGTTTCTCTTAGGGAATTATATAGGCAAATTTTTATTACTTATATTTTTCCAAATTCATATTTCCCCTCTCATTTAAAATTTCCAAGACTTGTTCCCTGACAGCTGTTATAGCAAATGGTGGACTTCTTCAGCTGATGTAATCCAAGACTTTGTTCATGTCAGAGGAGATGCAGTATTTATTTATCAGCTGGCCAATGAAGTATAATCCACTGGTTTGGTTTTTTAATGTTCAGGAGCCCTTTTTTAGTATTCTTCAGTAAAAATATCACTAATTATCTGTATAGACTAGATCTGCACAAGCCTTTTTGTAGATCCAGCCTTACAGGTTGCTATATCATAAAGCTAATGCCATATAAATGTTCAGTAGTCATGTAATAGATGTTATCATGACAGAGTTCTGGAAGGGTCAATAAAAATGTTACTAACCAGATAAAAATTCTGAAGGAAAAATGGTTTTATTGTGAGTTAAAAGTTTTGGGATTTTTTTCCCTTTAGCATTTGGCAGTGCTTTGCTTGCTCTTCATTTGACTTTTTGTTTCATTGTTCACAAATACTCTGTGGATTCTCATCTGATTTAATAGTTGGGAAGCAACAGTTATATTCAGAGTGGTTCCAAGTAGTCTTAAAATCGCCCTAGAATTTCATGCCTGGTCTCTCTTTTGGTACCAACTGCCCTAGATATGACAGATATCACTTGCATCCAGATTGGTTCTTGTAATCTCTATTTTTCTGCTTATATAAGTTGGCTTTATATATGTAGTATGTGTGCTGAGCCCCCTTCATTCTAGGTGTTGCAATAAACAAGGAGGAAAAACCTCCTGTGCCTTTCTTTAGACTTTATTTCTTTCACTGCAGGCAGATAAGGAACGAGGCAGCAGCCCTTCGCTTTTCCTAGCACCGTGTTCATTGTCTCTCTTGCTGAAGCCTCCTCCACCTCGCACGCACAGCACATGCCACATCGGTAGTTAAAAACCATACACCCTCAAAGACTTCCCTATTTTGTTGAGATTTCTCTGTAGCTCGACTACAGACAGCCATTGCTCCATTAATCAACCCCCTCTGTTTGACAAGCAGTAGATTTATGGCACTGCGTGTATGGAACCAAAATGCAATTAAACACTATCAATCAGTCCCACTGAAGCTTCCAGATTCTGCTCGCAGAATCCTTTTCAAATGTCATTAGAGTTGGAGCTTTGAGAAGCATGGAGTGAAAACAAAGAATAGATGGTAGTTTATCCAAGGTAATTTCAGTCTCTCAAAATACACCCCAAAGGTCTAAATGTAGTTTTAAAGAAATAAACACCAAGGGGAAGACAAGAATCTAGGGGTTACTTTTGGTCCTGGGGTAGGATTGAGGGTAAAAGGAGCATCAGATGATGAAGTGGTAAGTCACTGAAGTTGTATGGTTTCTGCTGGCACAATGTCTGCTTTCACTCTGAGTGGCACAGCAGTCATGAATGCTGTGCTCCTTTTGGTGGGGGAACATTCCCACTTCATTAGTTAATAGCAAAGATATGATACAAACATGGTGAAGATTCACACTGGGTTTGTAAATACTTTCTTAAATAGCTTTGGTGTCCTTGCTTTTCACAGTGTTTCTGTGTACACCCGGGCATCAGCATCTGACTTCCAGAAAAGTACCATCAAGCAGAAGTAGCTTAATTTCATCTATTGATCTATTATTTATTTATTTACTATCAAATGCAATTCTTTTTCCTCAAAGCAGCTGCAGTATTCATATAGTGAATTCAAAACATTTTGAGGGCTTATTCTCCCTTCCATTGTGTATCATTTGAGGAGAAATGCTTAGTATTCCATGAGGTTACACACATTAACAAATGCAGTGTCAGTATTGTTGTTATATCTGTTGTGACTAGAAACATGTGTAAATTACTATGTGATCTTCATGTAATATAAAACGGGAAAGATGTTCAGATGTTAGGATCTGTGCTCCTTATGCAGTCCACGTATTGAGCTGATTCTTATATAGGAAATTAAGAATATATTTCTATACACATTGAAAGGAGGGGGATGTCTCTAGAGATTTTTAACCTAATAGAAGAGAAATCTGATAGTTTCTGGCACCTAATTCTACGTTTGATATTCAAGAAAAGCCAGTAGTCATTTTTGCATATTTATTTCTCATTGCAATCCCATCTTTATCCAAACAACTTCTGTTCTGAAGCCAGTACCCAAGACTCACCATAAAAAAGTAACAAGGCTCTCTCTCAGCAAAATCTATATACATATGAAGCCATTGAATGTAGGAATTTTGCCAGTAGCCACATGATGAAGTTCCTTATGGTGCCAGAGTAATGTGGAGAGGAAGTTGTCTGCATCTCTCAATCCCCACTTTATGCTGTTCTTTGAAAGGCAAAGAATATTTGGAGGGTGTGACACTTGACAAGAATATGTAGGAAATTACCATTGTGTGTTTACCCTGTGTGTACTTGACCATTTCATGATAACAACTAGTTATGGAGAAGATCCATGTGAAAGGATTGTGTTGGCTCCTTTTAAACATGCATCCACTCCACAGGAACCCAACACTCCAGATTGCAGAAGATGAGTCCAGAGCTGGCCAGTGGGTAACATCCTCACTCACACGCCTGCCAGCACAGCAGTAAGGAGGTAGAGAAAGAAGCTGCCTCTCTGCATGAATTTTTATTCCCAGTAATTAATAGAACAACGTTGGAATCTCTGGAATCTTGTGGTAAGTGGTGTGATACGGTAAGCATTCACACTGGATGTATCCAAAGCTTAGTGTGATAGGAAGATCAGATTCTTGGGCCAGAGTCTACCACTGCTACCAACACTCAGTACCCAGCACAGGCTGCTGCTGTTTATCTCCACAAAAGGGCTGCTGGGAGGCTCTTGAAAAAGGTACTACAACACCAAAACCACATCTTTGAGAGGAATGTTGTTTGTAAAGTTCATATTCTCTCTGTGAACACCTCCTCTGCTCCTTCTTGCGGTACAACCACCACCAGCTTCTTTGCCTACAGCAGCAGTATCAGGGGAAGAAGCAGCTGATGGGGGCAAAAGTGTGTTTTCCCATATTAGTTTTTTTCCCCCAAAAGTGATCCCCATCCTCGTTAAAGCTCCCCAGTGTGTGCCTGATGCACACCAACACTGCTGGCTGTAGGAGTGAGCAGCTTTCATCCTGGCCTTCCAGGCTGCCCCTTTCCCTCCTAAAAACAATCTCGGTTTTATCTTAGATCAAAACCCCCCACTCCAGTGCCTCTGCTGTATGATCTAAAGGCAGCTACTGCATTGACTATATAGCATGGACACTGCACACATGCTGCTGGATTTTGGATGTGTTTTAGACTTTCCAATTGTTAATTTTATAATGTGTCCCTCAGGTCCCTTATTAATGGACAGCTTACAGAGGAGGTCTGGGTTACTGTTTACCACAGCCCTCAATACTTTGGCATCCCATGAGTCAAATTGAGCGCTCAGGCTTCTGCTTGCCAAGTTAAATCCTTTTAGCATTTTTATAATCTCCAAACACACGTTTCTTCATCTCTCCGACTCGGTCTCTGCAATTCAGTAAGCATTTGTTGTTTGAAATCAGATCATGATGAAATCTCTTAATAGTTGCTCTATGAAAATATTTTGTTTAAAAAACACTCCAAACTTAATTGGAATGAAAATATCAGCAGCTGGATTGTAGTTTGAAGTTGTAAGTCTGAGAAACAGCTGGAACAGCAGGATTCAGAGAGGCATTTCTAAATCTTCCTCTTTCTACAGGAACATTTCAAGGCTGCTGTATTTTGGCAGGCAATGAAAAGGACCCACTTGAGTTTAGCTTTCTCTGACCAATACCGTATGCTGCCGTTAGATCTGTCACTTAGCTCTGCAGCTAGAGCACACAAAAAGGTTTCTGTCTTGTTCTAAGTTTTGTAAGGGATCTGTTGTGCTCCACGTATTACCAGAACATCATTGCCATTACTGCCTTGTCTGAACAATGACTTGCTGCAGTAGGGAAATTAATTTATTCTCAGCTCCTCTAATAAGACTTGCTGAAAAAATATGCTATAAAGAAAGATTTTGGGTGAGTTTTTCATTGGATGAGGGCTTACTTCTGAAATTGTATTGAGTCTTCAACCAGAGATCTAATTAAGCTAATACAAGCATTCATGAACTTGCTAGACAGTTTTTGCTGTTTTATTTACACTTGGTTGGAGAGGTTGTTAAGGCTCAAACAGTTTGAGCCTTTTTGCACACTAGTTCTCTGCAGTGAGTTCAATTGTCAAAATGTTGTTAAGTTTTCAGATTAGTTCTCTGTCTAATTTCTACTAGATAAAATTCCTTCCATCACAAGAACTACTTGGTAAGGGTGGAAGTAATTCCCTGGAGAAATTGTCCTCTTAGGGTAGGAATTATCCTCACGCACAACACAGCAGCTTTCTCTTTGTTTCTGAAAAGATCACTGTAGGACATTGAATTTTAAGCAAAGAGGAAAATGATTTTATAAAAAAATGGATTTTTGACGTTGGGGCTTTAAGATGTAACCTCTAACAAACCCCTAAATTAATGGAAAATCATTGGAGCAGTCTTTAGATAAATTCTCATTGGAGATGTTTACTTTGAGGTTACACTTATCACCAGCCTGCTGGTCATTTTATAAAGTTAAAGATATAATAATACAAATTTGGCACATAAAGCAATGAGAATGTCAGCAACATCTAAAGTCCAAAAGGATCCCATGCACTTGCCTGGGTGCAGCATCTTCCTTTCTGGCATTAACAGCTGAGTAGAGCTGCAGAACAAAACGGTTAAGGATATAAACCAGACTTCCAGCTTGCAGGAGCTGTCCTTGTTTTAACTCTTACTAAACAATTGAATTATCCTAAGGAAATCACAACTATGAAAATGAGGAGAGAGGAAGCAAATGTTTTAATGCAGAAGGAGAATGATTATCTTATGTTACTTTAAGTCTCTCCACCCTGCCATAGCAGAAATCACTTACTAGAGGATAACGTGAGCTTCATATATGTATTTTGCTTATTCTTTCTCAGCAGTGTCATTTCAGTGGCTATAAGCAAGTCGTTTTGTGCTTCAGGTATTTAAGAAAACACTATTTTTTGCTGGCTTTTTAATTCTTGCACCAAGCATTTGATTCAGTGCATGGACACTATGCCTGCAGATACGGTTGAAACTCATTAGAACTGCAGTCTTCACTTTTTTTTCTGGTAGATTTTGCAGGGATAAAACTTGGGAGGTGTGACTGGAAAAGTATCTGCCTTGTTGATTTTAATGGGCTCTTTCTGAAACTCCTCCATGGAGTGGTTCCTTCTCCCTTACAGCACTGCTGCAAAATCCTGGCATCAATTCAACAAACTCCTTTAATACTTGCTTTATGCACCACCTTTGTTAGTGCTGAAATCAAGCTGAGCATAAATCATGTCCTTATATACAGGAATCAGAGCTCCTGTGTAAATGAGGTGGAGGTGGGCTAGGGAAAAGGGTTTTTGGGGGCATTGACTGCCCAATGTCAAGGAAGCCCCAGGTACAGGGGCGCATTCAGATCTGAGCAGGACATACCCCAGGTCTGGGTTATCTTTCTGGGCCCACCTCTATGTTTATGCAAACAGTGCTCAAGCCAAAGTTGTCCTGAGGAGAAGGTCCATAACAAATACCAACAGATCACTTTTAGCTGTTCTCAATTGATTTTGGAGGGCTCTTTTTTTTTTTTGTTTAATCACCTTCCAAGTTCTGTATCATGAAGGAAGACGTCTTTCTGGACAACGCTGTAGACTGCAGGAGTGTCTCATCAGTTTGGCAATGTGAAATGGACACACATTAAAGACGTGATGCAGACTAGACCTGGTGAGTATTTGCCAAATATTCTATGAATATTTATTTGAATTTTGAATCAAATTCACTTTGGCCTTGTTCCTTTTTGTTTGGAGCTCATACAGTAAAAGAACTTGCAGTCTTACCATCCTTGACCATGCATACAAACAATGTTTAAAATCATTTGCTTCAGCAGAAGTGAAGTTTTGGATTTGCCACATTTACATTGCAGATATTTGTCCAACTCTCCAAAAACAAGGGAGAAAACAGGGAGTGCAGAGCTTCTAGTTGATCGCAATAGCCTCTGGAGTGATAATGTGGAAGGGATTAATGTTGATAATTTTGCCTTGGAAATACAACAGAAGATTAATTTTGTAGGGAGAAAAAAAAAAAACATGGGAAAATGTATTTGTTTCTGCCTTTTGCTGAAGGTTGTATTTCACCCGGAGAGTAGTCACATCAATCCTCCAGTCATTAGGTGGTATCAAAGGAGGGGGCCAGGTGAAGGAATGTGAGTGGAAAAGGGGACGTGGGACCTTACAGCAGTTTAGCTGCCACTGAAGAAATTTTCTGTTGTTGTAGATGATCTTTGTGTGTTTCTGTTCAAGTTGTGTTGAGGATTTTTTCCTCCCAGGTTATCTTACATACAGGAGTAAATGTAGATGTTGGCCTAACGGTCTAAGGCAGGAAAAACTGGTAGCAGTGGCTGGAAAAGATAGCTGGGGAGGCAGGGATGGATAGGTATCAGATAAAATGGCTTTAGCATAAAGCATCTAGCAGCTTTATAAGCAATCAGTGAAAGAAAGGAAATAAGAAATATAAGAAAAGAAATCCTAGTGTGGTTTTAATAATGAAAGCATGCAAACAGGTTGTGATCTGTTCATGGGAAGTTAAATCTGCCAAATACATTATTGCTTTGAACGTTCATTTCAGAAATCAAGGAGTTTATTAGAGTCCTAAATAAGCATATAACCAACAGATCAACATGAGTTTCAAGAATAACCAACTCTCATAAAGCTGAAAGCTGAGATTCCCAGTTGTGGTCCGGTAAATCTGTTTTTCTTTATCCTTCTGGAGTAGCCACAGTCCCAGATTATTAGATTAGGTTTACCTTTCAGAAGAGAGTGATTTACAAGATACATTTTATGACACACATCCCAGAGCTAGTTGTACTATCTCAGCAGAGTTGTACTCTGCTGAATTTCATGTGAATGCCAACATTGTACTGACCAGTTGACTATGACTGTGGATATTTGAGGGTTATGGATTCTTTCCTGAGATCATATTAAATCTTAAATTAAGTTTCTGAATTACTGAAGTAAAGAAGAGCATCAGCACGTATAAATGCATAAATGCACATAAACGAATAACTAAGGAAGTTGCATCAATTTAAGCAGCCTGCTTGTGAGCTGTACTTTATTTTGTGCCAAGTGCATCTTCTTAACATCATTAAGTTATCGTCGTGGTGTTTGGTTGTAGCCATTCGATTATAAAATGATTTCTTCATGTGTTAGTGCTCGGGTGCTGTGAAGATATCAAGCAATAATCAAACCTTTTCTTCACGATTTTGAATGTACCCTTGAGAATAATGCATTTAAAAATTCACTCTAACCTTTTGCTATTGGAACACAACATGTGTCTGACCTCCTGACCTCACAGCTCTATTCAGGGAATTATATACTTCAATGATTCCTTTTATACAAACCTGTGTTTCGTTAATTTTAAAAATAATTATTCTGAGTTTTCATAGAAATGAGTCAGAGATGCAGCGTGTTCCAACGTGTAAAGAAAACTCCCTAGCAATACTACTAAAATAACCTTAGTTAAGAACCTTACTTATACAAGAACCTTATTTTTACCAGTACAGAAGAGTTATTTATGACTGCTTCTCTTATCATATGGTTTAATATGCCACTTTTAACTACACCACTGCTGTTGCTCTTTAAGAGTAATATCCCATGGTATAGATGTCAATTCTCAAATACTTTCAAGCTGAGAGGCTCAAGTGAATTATACTGAAATACAAGGAGTTTTTTATGTTGTTTTATGTTGTAGTGAAGCATCAGACCAGCTGACAAACAGCTTCACATTGAATTGCGTGCAATCACCTAATTCCTGCTAAGGCTCTTTGAGAATCCTGTTCTACAAGGGTAGGTTCCTAAAATAGTTGCATCTACATTTCTGCTTTCAATTTTGTGACTTCTGTCACTTCACTAGTACAGTGTCTAGCACAGCATCATAAATTGCTGTACGGATGCAAGTGATACGCAACGAACAGTGATGTAGAGGTGATAAGTGTGTAAAAGGTGGAAGAGCAGAGGCATTTTAAATGGATTTGGTTTTGGAGGAAGACTGATGTGGTTGTATCCTGATTGCCAGATTGCCAAAACTCACAAATGAAAATGTAATTATTTCAGAGCATTGAATATAAAGATGTAAATACATATACAAAATCACATTTGTAATTGAAGTACTTCTAGTGGACATCTGGAAATAGAGACATTTGTTTTGAATTTTGATGGTATGGCAGGACTTCTAACAAGAGGTTTAAACATAGGAAAGTCAGAGTAATATTCTGAGTTTCACTTTTACCTACGTCATTGATGCCTTTTTTGTTTTGTGCCTAACACTGCTTTAAATAAAGCAGGATTGATCTGTGTTTTCAATGTCAGCCTTCTAATTCCTTTCTGACTTACAGAGTGATATTCACTGTTCCCATCTGTCATCAATTTTTCCTTCCTAAAATTGCCCATAGACCAAAGCCTCAGCCTGCACATCCTTGCTTCCATGCAACACCCACTCCATTCCACTCAAAGCAGTGCACTTGCTCCAGAGCTCAGTTTGTCTCTGCAACATCTTGGTTCAGTCCTCTACTTACCTGCTTTGTGAACTGTGTACCTCCAGTTATCAGGACATTTGCAGGTTATTGGTGGGTGGGGGAGAAATAAACCAAGGGAAAACCCAACAACCCTATACGTCTTCAATATTATCATATGTTTGACATGTTACTTCATACGGTACCTAGTAAAATGAGACTGTACAAGTCGTATGGGTACAAAAATGAGCATTACATAGTCAATAAATCATGCAAGGAATTTGGTATCTGTGTACTTAATCTAAATTTGTTAACACTGGCAAGATAAAGGTCATTTTGACTCCATGCCGACTCTTGAAACTGGGACGCTGTTCAGAAATTTGAGGTTTCTTCATCCAGCTGTGTACATGTGCCTTGTTATCTAATACTTTAATTGCTAACAAAACAGTGGGTAGTGGAGAATATACTGTTCTGTGTCAATATTTAAGCAGGACTTTACTTATGGCTTAAGTTTATTCACCTTGGAGAGAGCATTTTTTGCCTCACTTGTATAATTGGGCTAAGAAAAAGCAAGGTTTCAACTTGCTCCTGTGGTTTGCACTTACTATAAGCAAACAGAAAAATATGTGAACTATTTCTGAAACATGTGTCCTTCAGGTCCTTTTTTCTTCTTTTTTGAGATTTCAGGAACCATTGAGACCTCACAAGGGTCTGGGACCTTTTTATTTCTCCTTCCCCTTCCCAGTGCTTGAGGCCAGTTAAACTCTCTGGCTTGTTTCTGATGAATATTTGATGAATTGATGATGAATTTGATGAATATTTGACGAATTCTTAAAGTTTCTCTGCAAGGATTAGCAATTGTGACTGTAATTGTAATGGTCTCTCCTTTCTTTCTCATCACTCCTTCAAAAGTTGAGCGTGGGGATGGGAACTTCTGCAGGCATATGTGCAAAGGAAGCTGAGAAGAGAAAGCATAAGCTGTTCAGGTTTAAGTACAGAAATCACCAGTGCTACCAGAAATCACCAATCTCCACCCCATTCTCAGTGGTTTTTCCCAAGAGAAGTTATCACTTAAAGTCTAAAGCTTGCTGTTTTCCATGTCCAAAAGTCTGATCCTCACAGGGGAGGAAGTTAAAACAAGAGATGCCATCCTACTCCCATGAAGCTTTAAGATACTTGGAATAACAATTAAGGAGGAGGGTATAAAGATGGATATTTTTTTCCAACCCGGAGCTCTCCACATGGAAGCTGCAGCACTGTGGAGCTGTGAGGTCTGACACATGCAGAGGCTCAGTTTGTATCAGTTTTCCTCAAATCTGTTCACAGGGCTGAAGAATCTGTTTGTTTTTAATACCTTGTGTTCACCAACCCGTGATAACATGAACAGAGCAAGTCTTGAGGAAGTTACATACTTTGAGCATTCCTTTGGGCTTCCTGAAAGTTTCTCCTGAGTTGATCCTGCTTCAAACTTCCCCTTTCATACTGTGAGTTTAATCCTTTCACTGTTCCTGTGCTACACTAGGACATAAAATAAATATGTAGTAAAATGAAACTTCTATATCAAGACACTGAAGGTGTATTAAGTATTTGTCCTGTGAGATAAGAGAGCATTCCAACCCAAATGTATCATAGCCTATGACTCTACTATGCATCACAGGACCCCAGAAACTAGGAATCTAGGTACCAGACTGCTGCTTTTAATACAGTTCTCATTCTTAGTTTTAAGACCTGGCTTACGGCCATAAAAGTGGTGGATTTGTTGGGTGAGGGGCTTTTGGGGGTTTTGGGATGTTTCTTTTAAGCAGAGTAAATATGCAAAGAGCACATACACCATAAGTTGAAGCCATGTGAAGATAATTGAGGAGAGGAAGAAGAGGCAACAAGCTTTGAGAAAAGAAGCTTTTCTCCACAGAAGATGTGCACATATACCATGCCTTTAAAAATCTCTGCCAAATCTGACAAGGCTTATCAGGAGAACTGAATAGAACTTGACCATGTATGTCCTGGAGTAGATAAGGCTCTAACTATCCCTTCAAAGGGAGTTGGAAAGGCTCAGAACAGTATTTCTGGAGTCTAGACTGATGCTTGTGGTGCACAAAAATATAAGGGGAAGTAGAGTGAGAGTTGGATGATCTTCATTTAGCAAGCTGAGCAATAGTTTTCAGGCTTTTTCTACGACAAACAACTCTCACCTTATCTTTCAAGGTGAGTTTAGGACATTTTTCTTAGCTAGATTCAAACTGTGGTGAAACCCTGTGTGGCTTTTGTTTGCAAACCAGCTTTTCCTTCCATATCCTCTTTCTAATGCAGATTTATCAGTAATATGGAGCAATTCTTACTGATACATGTGTAATGCCAAAACAATCCCAGAACACTACATTTAAATATTTAATTGCTTTATAATGATTTCAATTCTTATTCAGATATATATTTTCAGTAAGAGTGCTTATAGAAAGGGCAGTATTTACTTTGCAAGGGCACTACATTATGGCATGATGAGGATATAAAGTTTGCAGTGGCAAAGTTAACATTAAAATGTTTTCTGCTCTGAGAATAAATTAAGTCTACAGATGAATATTGCTAAACCTGAACACATAAAACATCTTGTCTGTCCTCCCTATTTCTAATATATAGACAAGTTCTAGACCAGCTAAAATCTGGGATCATAGAATCATAGAACAGTTAGGGCTGGAAAGGACCAGATGATCTTAAGGTCCTTTCCAACCCTAACTATTCTATGATTCTATGATCTTAAGATCATTCAGTTCCAACCCCCCTGCCATGGGCAGGGACACTAAACCATGCCACTCAAGGCTCTGTCCAACCTGGCCTTGAATACTGCCATGGATGAAACACTCACAACTTCCTGGGCATCCCATTCCAGCGCCTCGCCACCCTCACAGGAAAAAATTTCTTCCTTAGATCCAACCTAAACCTCTCCTGTTTCAGTTTGAACCCGTTACCCCTTGTCCTATCACTACAGTCCCTAATGAAGAGTCCTTCTCCAGCATCCCTATAGGCCCCCTTCAGATACTGGAAGGCTGCTAGGAGGTCTCCACGCAGCCTCCTCTTCCCCAGGCTGAACAGCCCCAGCTCTCTCAGCCTGTCTTCGTATGGTAGATGCTCCAGTCCCTGATCATCCTTGTGGCCTCCTCTGGATTTGTTCCAACAGCTCCATGTCCTTTTGATGTTGAGGACACCAGAACTGCACACAATGCTCCAGGTGAGGTCTCATGAGAGCAGAGTAGAGGGGCAGGATCACCTCCTTGGACCTGCTGGTCACAGTCCTTTGGATGCAGCCCAGGATAAACAGCCAGATCTCTCTTACTAAACTTCTGATGCTTGGAACTTTAGCGTTTATGTTTGCAAAGCTTTTTTGTAACAACAAGCAGCAACCTTTTCTTCTAATGAAGCCTGAAGTTCATGTAATCACTCTAAACACTGGTGCTTTAAAAAGAAATACCAAATACTGTATAGAATTACAAGTATGGGAGGTCATCTAAAAGGATGAAATGAATAAGATCTCCAGATGTCAAAGTAACAACATAGTTATGAGAAGGTGGAAACCCAACCAGATTTAAATGCTGAGTTTTACATAGATGCATTTTCTGTAGGATTTCCTGCTGAAAATGATAGATGCAACGCCCTTTATCACGTCAGTGATTTTGACTTTGTAGGAGTATTGGTGTATTCTGGCAAGAAAGGTTCTTCTGATATTGCCCATGGTAAATGTTTGGACACAAACCAGTTTTTGTAGCATTAGGAAAAAGTGGTTTGCCTCTAATTCTAGTACTTTCCTTCCTGAATTCTCTGTGATATCTTGCTTTTCAAAGTCAGTTTTTTGTCTCAGTCTAGCAGACTTTTGAAACACAAGTTATAAGGAATGTTGTTGCTTCTAATGCAGTTAAATCCATGCCATTTAAGATATTCTATGTCATTAATTTAAAATGTGCATTTTTGGGTCTTTTCCCCACTTTTGGGTATTGGCAGTCTGCAAAGAGCTGTGTATTACACTGTGTCAGTCGTTCTTAATCATTCTTGTGACAATATTACCCCTGTAATATGGCCAAAGCAGAGTCTACGTGGATTATCTGACACTTAATTACCTGAATTACAAGATATAAAATGTTCTTTGAGCACTCATAAGGTATGTAACCAGATTATCCACTGCTTTTGTGTTCTTCCCTACTTTGTCCTTCTTCATGGTTTGCATTTGTGAGCTGCTATAAAAAAACTCCAATCAAACCCAAACCAGATTTATGTTTCTATGCTGGTTTGGATTAAGATAGCACATAACAGAAATATAAGAGTCAGTTTGTGGGTTAACTTTGTTTCTCATCCTTTCCCACATTGTATTTAAAACCAGGGCAGACCAGTTGCTCTGGAACATATGCCTGTGGGGTTTTCATATTTTGTGCCTTCTAATACATACGATTTTTTAAAGCAATGCTCAGTGAATGACTTTAATGACTTTTGTGTGATTTCTTGTACCTGGCTCATGCAGAGATGTTCATGGTTTTCCCCACTCCTGAGTGATGGAGGTACATAGAGCTACATTTACAAATGAGTTCTGATCTCAAATATGTTAACTCAAATGCGGATACAGAGACACTAAAACTCTCTGGATATTACTAATTAGGTGAGTGTTTCAGAGGAAGTATTTCTAGAAATCTCTCTATCTTTCAATGCTTGATTTGTTGCTGTCACTGGACAAATGCCACATCATTTGCAGTGCTAATGTTGACTTGGGGACAGCCTTTGGCAGAACATCCGCAGAGGCTAGTTCTGCTATGCCCACCTTGACAAGCCAGCAGACAGTTCTGAGTAACAACACTGGCATTATCCAGACTTCTATATTGGGGAAAAAATAATATAGTAAACCCCTACCCTTTTCTGTGAGTTCTAGTATAGTTATTCATTGGCAAATAGCCCTATAGAGCCACGCTACCCTCAATTTCTACACTGTCTCAGCAAGCAATTATTCAGCTGAGGACAAGTTATTCTACACATTCTCATAGTAAAGTAAGGTTCTGAGGACTTCTTTATGATAATTTCTTTTTCCTTCAAAATAACCCCCAAAACAAACCCCCAAACCAGATCTGAATGTAGTCTTTATAGGTTAAGAAGACTTCGTAGGTGCACAGATCTCTTCTAAGCCGTTGCTCCTAATCTTCCCTGTGTGTTACAAGCCGTTCTTAGGTAGTATGTTCCAGATAATGGACTTTAAAACAAATGGTTTAACTTGCAGAGACTATCTTAAAGCTAAAATCATGCCAAAGTTTGTGTTGTTTTGAGACTTTAATCAGCCACCTTTTGCATTTAATTGCTATTTTGGCAGGCTAGAGAAAGGAAATGGGGATTTTTAGCAATTTTATATCAACATGAACCAAAAAAGAATTTGATAGACAAGGAAAAGGTCTTTTTCTAACTCCGAGATTCTCTGCTTGCCAAGGATCAGAAGCTTTTTGCAAATATCAAAGGTGGGAGAAGAGGTCTTCTTTGAGAAAAGCTTGTTAGACTCCTTTATGATGGAAGATTTTATGCAACACAGGTAAATGCATGCTATGCTCCCATTTAGAGGAAATCTTGCTTAAAACATCACATCTACTTAATATTCCACTCCAATGGACCAGCTTCTTGGAAGGCTTTGTGGAGCTCTGATATGCATTGAAAGGTAACAAACCTGTTATCCAACTTACCTAGGTAACTTTACCTCTATATCTGTATCCTAGGTTGTATTTCCTACACTTTCACCTCATTGTCTAACAGCGCAAGCATAGCTGTGGCTAAATGCATTGTTATCATTAAGGTCTGTGCTCTCCTGCTTTATCCAGTAAAAAGCAGTTGTACAGTTATTAATCAAGAAAGATCTGTTTGTCATTAATATCTACTTCACTTCAAACTTATTTAAGTGTTGGAAACCTCAGAAGCTGCTATTCCAGTTGCTTATAATGTGCTCTTTGTTTTCTGTTTGGCTTATCTTTAAGCACAATACAATCTGAAGGAAGCACACCCACTCCCTAATGTTTTCCTTGGGAGCCAGAAATGTGTGCTGCAGCGTATTCAAGCAATTGCAAGTTAAAGTGAAGTGTATGTTATGAAAGGTGCGGGGGATGGTAGCGGTGGGATGCAGGAAATTATACTGAACTTTAAAGGTTGCAGATTCAGGCTAAAACCAGAGCTCTGACACTTCCCGATTTGAAACTGTGCAGCTGAAGTCAAAAAGCTCAACTAGCAAATGCAAAACCAATCAGCTCCCATTGCTTGATGGATGGTTTTCTAAGGCTGGTACACCTTGTGTTCCAAGTACACCCCGTCTTTTGAAAGTTCAGCAGCTAAACTGAAACTAACCATTGTTCAAATACTTTTATAATGAGGGAATCTTGTTTACTTTAACAGTTTCCCTTCCTAACAGGCATGCTGGTTTTTCCCAGCCTGCAATGTTTCTTCTTACCTTATAGCATTTCCAAAAGTGACATTATCCCTGATTCCTTGGACCGTGATTTCTGAATTTTTTTGTACATCTTCTATTGTTGTTGCTTTCTTTTTTTAATACTAAACCTTCCTTAAAAGTCCAAGATTTTATTTTAGCTAATGTTAAAGCTATTCTGCTTTAGCATTATTATTACTAGCATTATTATTAAGAGCAGAATAAAGGATTCTGCTCTTGCAAGTGTTAGACACAGCACCACTGTGTGTATCGTTAGCCACTCCTGCATATGGGCAATGGTACCACAGCCTAAAGCCTCATCTGGATGCGGATTCAAGCTCACACATACACATGCATACCCCCTCTCATGGCTTATCTATGAGAGGACAGCAGCCTCCTGCTATATTACTTACTAGAGCTCCTCTTTTTTCAAGATGCTAAATCTTTGCTCTGAACATTTCACTGCTCTTTAAGGCTCTGTGGGATCCACCATACCTGCAGTCTCAGCCTCTACTTGCTTTTGGCATATGACTTTTCTCTTTCTGCTGCATTTAGAGTAGAGTTCCAAGGTATCAAATCAAAAATGACAAAAAAAGATTGAATTAAAACCAAAATCCTGTATATCTTTTGTATCCTATTGCTGCTGCTTAAAAAACAAAACCAACCCAAACTAAGACCAAATTGTCTACAGACACCAGATACAAGACCTTATTTAAGAATTCTTTTAAATTTCACAAGGATTCAGTTTTGATTCTGAAATTCGAAAGTCATTTGTGATTTTGGCTCAGAGTCACAAATAAATATCATTGGAGGCTTCTCAAAACTCAATTTAAAAGCTGATCTTGCAAGATCTCTGATTTAACAGAAGTGTCTTACAAACAGTTAAAGGAGTTTTTTCCTTTCTCTGAATAAAACTCAGGCCTGGGTTTAGATTCAATTGTAACTCTGAGTTTTTATTTCAAATGCAGTCTGTAAACCATGGCAAGTTTCAGGCAAGGTGGTTTTTCTATTACATAAATAAGCATCGCTATTTAATTGATGCTTCTTAACCAGAAAGGTCAGCCCCATTGTTTCTAAAGCTATTCACTGTATATGAATCTGAAACATAAATCATTAGTACCAACTGCGAAAACCATGATGCAGTCAAGCACTTGTCACATGGAATAGAAAAATAAACAAGTTATTCCCCCCAGAGCTCTGTGCTTTTTAGAGCTGAATGAAAACCTTATTGAATAAAATCATTAGTTTGAATGCGTTTGATTGTTTTGTGAATACTACTTGAAAGATTATATCTCACTTAAATGGATCTACATGTAAAGTACTTGACTTTTAGAAAGACTCTAAATGAGAGATTAAACAATAGAAGCAGGTTTCCTCAATCCACTTTTAACACCAGCTTGATATTTGTAATTTTGCTAACTAAAAAATCTTACAGAAACAAAAAAGTTGGACTTTCTCATATTTCTAGTATCCTATGCAGCTTCATCCTTTCTGGAGAAGGAAGGGAGGGGAAGGGAAGGGAAGGGAAGGGAGAAGAGAAAAGAGAAGAGAAGAGAAGAGAAGAGAAGAGAAGAGAAGAGAAGAGAAGAGAAGAGAAGAGAAGAGAAGAGAAGAGAAGAGAAGAGAAGAGAAGAGAAGAGAAGAGAAGAGAAGAGAAGAGAAGAGAAGAGAAGAGAAGAGAAACCTGATCCTGGTAAAGGAAAACTGTCATTTTTCACTTTTCAGAAGCCACGCTGAAATATTTTGAACTGAAATTGAATTATTTTGGTCAGTGAGAAATGAAGGGGGGAAAAATGCTCCAATGCAGAGCTGTAGGTATTGAAGAGCTTCTTCCTCTTGCAGCCCTGCCTGCTATTGGTACAGCAGCACATTCTTCCTTTCTTTCTCTCTCTCCTAATGCAGAAAAATACCTTGAAAACATGAGATTTTCATTTGACCTAATCTCCTTCTGCTATTCTTGCTGCATCTCTTTGGAAAAAAACTTAGAAAGAGAAAATATATTGCTATTAGAAATACGTGATGTGATCAGCCTTTGCACCTTAGCTTCTTGACATATATCTGTTGGTCATACACTTTCAGGAGAATAATTTGCTATAAAATATTATTCACCTCTCTCACATATAAGCATTCAACAAAGTTGGCAATGTCTCAGGGAGGAAGAGGAAGGCTGCAGGGCACACCCATGTGTGCAATATCACATACACCATCAGCTAGCGTAACCTTTGTTCCAGTGCAGGGCTGCCTGAAGGTTCCATGGACCAGTGTCTAGAAAATCTTCCAAAACAAGGTTTCTAAGTGGTATTCTTGTTTTTTTGCCCTGAGTTTGAAAGCTTTCCTTGGTTAAGTCATACAATTGGTAGAGGTTGCCTCTTGCTTTTGTCCTTCCATCATCACAGCTACAGCACTTAACATTCACTTCTTAGTTTCTTTTGTAGGAAGGGATTTATTTATTTCAAGTTCATTCTTGCTAAGTCTTATTTTGACTACTAGAGACAAGCATATTGGTCTGGGAAAGCAAACCAGAAATGATTTGCATACTGGATTGTGTTTAAATTCTGGTCCCAGTACCTTTGTCGCTTACTGTCTTTTGTTGGTCTCTATGAAGTTGTGCTCACTATGAAAGCTTGCCTGTATGCCAGAAGCGTCTGTACCTGCTGGTGTTTGCTTGTAGACTTGTGTCTGAACAGCAGTTAAATACCTCCTGTGACATTTGGATCCGTACTATATCTAGCAAGAGGCAGTGGGGGGCAGAATGCCATGAAATATGTGACACTTCAGAACAATCAACAGACAGCAAACACATATCTTAAGCAAATGCTTTTCAGTTAGTGTATTGCCTTGGGATGTCAGCGACAGTCGAACCAGCCTTGTATTTGCAGCCACTGCAAAATGCAGATGGAATAAAAAGTCTCTCATGCTTGCAGCTGGACCCAGCTGGAGCAGTCCCAGCAGCCAGAGAAGGGAAAGGGGATGGTCTGTGCTGAGGTGTGGGTGCTCAGAGGCAAAAGCCTAGGGAATCCTCATGCATTTCAACAAGGCCAAGTGCAAGATCTTGTACATGGGTCAGGGCAATAGCCAGCACAAACACAGGCTGCACAGAGACTGGATTGAGAACAGCCCTGCAGAGGACTTGGGGATGTTAGTTGGTGAGAAGCTCCCCATGACCTTGCTTCAGTGTGCAATTGAGCCCAGAACCCCATCGTGTGCTGGGCTGTGCCCCCAGAGCATGAGCAGCAGCTCAGGGAGGGGATTTTCCCCCTCTGCCCTGGGTCCCTCAACATAAGAGGGATGTGGAGCTGTTGGAGCGAGGCCAGAGGAGGCCATGGAGATGCAGTGAGGGCTGGAGCAGCTCTGCTCTGGAGCCAGGCTGAGAGAGCTGGGCTGGGGCAGCCTGGACAAGAGAAGGCTCCTTATGGGGAGACCTGAGAGCAGCTCCAGTTCCTAAAGGGACTGCAGGAAAGCTGGAGAGGGGCTTGGGACAAGGGCCTGTAGGGACAGGACAAGGGGAATGGCTTGAACCTGCCAGAACAGGGGAGACTGAGCTGATCTCTGAGTCAGAAGCTGTTCCCTGTGAGGGTGCTGAGGCACTGGCCCAGGGTGCCCAGAGAAGCTGTGGCTGCCCCATCCCTGGCAGTGTTGAAGGCCAGGTTGGCCACAGGGGCTTGGAGCAAGCTGCTCCAATGGAACCGGATGAGCTCTAAGGTCCCTTCCAACCCAAACCAGTCTGGGATTCTGTGATTCTATGACCTGCTGCAAAAGAAGCCCAGGCTGGCTGTGGGCAAGACAAAGTTATGTCTCTCCCAACCTTCTTGACAAATCCAAGGCTGAGGAGGGGTGACATGTCTTAAGTGCATCTCCTTCCCTGTGTGATTGTACCCTCAAGAGACCATTGCACTGGTGCAGACACCACTGGTAGGGAATCTGGTGGTAGTATCAGAAAAGAACCTGACGAGAAGACTGTGACAGATGGAGGCTATGGGATGGCTTCTTAAAGTGAAGGACTGTGCATATATTAGGTTTGAAAAGAGCAGTTGTGAGACTGTCCTTAGGTTTAGAAGGATTTGGGTTGTGAGACCAGGTGGGTGAGTTTCATTTCTTGCCTAGATTTTATTTATCTTTACACCTGTTCCTCTAGAAGTGGTGGTTGAATTTCCTTTGATGTTGTCTTCCGCTTAAGTTAGTACAGAAACTATTATTTTTCCTGTATTATTTTCACAGCCTAAGTGAACAGTTAAATAAGAGCCTTGTAATATTTCCATAATTAAATCTCTGACCAATGAAGGCAATTCACTTGAAGTTACGTCTCTTCTGAAGTACCTTACTGCATCAGGTCCTGGTGTTGGCTTAATTTGTCAGACTGTTTCACAAGCAGAATCTAAGTGGACTTAGGCTTATAAAGAGCTTTGAGTATTGGCTACGTGCTCTGCTAGAACAGCATCCATCACGACAACGTCAGGGATGCAGCGGGGCGTTTTGTCTTATCTTCTCTCTCTCAGCAGTCGTGTGTTCTCATACCTAGACGGTTGGCTCATTAAAACAAGCGTGTTATTGCTGAGCATGAAAAAATAGAAAGAGAGACGCTGTTTTTAAGACTTGGATTTATAGCTCCATGTTGTAATCAGACATCACAAATTCTTTCACAAGAACTATAAAACAAGTTTTCTCATGAGAAGGAGAAAAAGGGGGGGGGGGGGGAGGGGAGCCAGTGCTGCCCCCGCT